>PVIY010032338.1:0-29076 GCA_004026745.1 Myrmecophaga tridactyla
CCATTCCAAGTGAGTCTTGATTAGTTTACTGGAATCCTTTAAAAGAAGAAGCATTTTGGAAAAAGCATGAGAACAAGAGAACCTCTAGAGCCCATGAAGCCAGAGACTTTTGGAGATGAAGAAGGAGAACACCCCTGGGGGAGCTTCATGAAACAAGAAGCCTGGAGAGAAAGATAGCAGATGTTGTTGCATTTGTCATATGCCTTTCCAATTGAGAGAGAAACCCTGAACTTCATCGGCCTTTCTTGAGTGAAGGTAATATCTTATTGATGCCTTATTTGGACATTTTTATAGCCTTGCTTTAATTTGGACATTTAACTAGCAACTTCCTGCAACTAGCAAATGAGAACATAGACCAAAGAAAGAGTTATTTATTTGGTGCAGAATGTATATTTTCTGTAGCATACTATCCAACTCAACATGTGTGGTCAGTTTATTCAACACCATAAGTAAATGGAACCATGAATAATGAGTGAAATCTTGCTGTGTTTTACAGGTTTTTGTGATACCCCAATATATCCCAGAGTAATTTGGGCAGAAATGAAAACATATGTTCAAAGTCCCCCTGAGGGACTGGAGAAAAAATGTGGAAATATTAAACTCCCCCACCTGGGGAACTCCATATACCTTCACAAGCATTGGGGACTGCCAATTTAATAGGCTGAGGCTTTGACCTTGGTTTTGCCCTTATATAATTATGTAAGAAAATACCTACAATTACAAGTACATATTATGAAAATTATGCCTAAGTATCATCCCCAGAGAACCTCTGTTGTTGCTCAGATGTGGCCTCTCTCGAATCCATCTCACAGGTTAACTCACGGTGCACTCACCTCCCCCCATGTACATGGGACATGACTCCAGGGTACACCCAGGGGTGTAAATTTCCCTGGCAATGTGGGATTTGACTCCAAGGAATGAGGCTGGACCTGGCATCATGGGCTTGAGAAAGCCTTCTTGACCAAAATAGGAAATAGAAATTTATTAAAATAGAGTTGCAATGGCTGAGAGATTTCCAATAGAGTTGAGAGGTCATTCATAAGGTAATTTTTATGCATTATAGCTATTCTTTTTTAATTTGTAGTATATTAGAATAGTTAGTAGGAAATACATGTCATTGAACTGTGTTCCAGTAGACTTGATTCTTGATGATGATTGTTTAATTATTTAGATTTTACAGCATGGATGATGTGATTGTGAAAACCTGTAGCTGACCCTCCCTTTATCCAGTATATGGAAAGATGAGTATAAAATTAGGACAAATAATAAATAAATAATAGGGAGAAAAGGGGGTCCTATGATATTTTGGGTGTTATTTTTCATTTTTATTCTCATATGTATACTTTTGGAGAAATAAAAGTGTTCAAAAATTGATTGTGGTGATGACTACACAACTGTATGATGACACTGTGACATTGTATAATTCGAATGATTATATGGTATGTGAAATATCTCAAAAAATAGCATTAAAAACAACAAAATAATGAAAAAAATAAATTCTAAACATTGTCATAATGTTAAAAATAAGAGAAATAACATGCTATAGAAACTATGAAAAGAATCAAATGTTATATCAAGTACAATAAAATGAAATTGCTGAAATTAACCATTCTGAGTATATTTAAGTTTGGCAGAAGAAAGTGTCAGTGTGCTTGAGGTTGAACATCAGAAGTTATCCAATTTTGAACAACATAAAAATTTTGAAATCTATGCATAATTCTGTGGCCTGTGAGATTATACCAATGTTTCTAATAAATGCGTACTTACAGTCTCAGCAGATAGAATTTGGAAAAGAAGCACTTTTGAAGTAATGATTGAAAATATTCCAAATTTGGTAAAATACCAAATTTCTAAGAATAAATATGAAGGAGAAACTAAAGAAATTAAAGACATACATATCTATAAAAACTTGGAACATTTCTGAAGAGGTATTTTTTGTGAAAGAAATGGAAAGTTTGTTTAATATCATCATGCCTTTCACATGTAAACTGTGAACAAAATAATAAATGTGTGTAGGTATACATATGTATGTGAAAAAAATATATGCACATAAATGTCTATGTGTATATATACTCCTCTACTGAAGAAACTTTTATTTATCTATTTATTTTTTTATATACTCACAAAGCCTGTAAAATATTAAGGAAAGAAAATTTAATGTAGAATTATTAGGGCAGAAAATAAGCAATTCACACACATAGAAGAATGGGTAAAAGGAGGCAAGGAGAAAAAGAAATAAACAATAACAGCACCCCTATTCTCAGATAGTCACACTGAATTCATGGATTGAAAGAAAAGATAATAATATTATATCTCCCTAAATTGGTCTATAGATTCCACGCAATTTCTATTTTTAAAAAAGCTCAGCAAGAGTTTTTGTATCCTGGGCGGCTGCTGTGGCTCAGCAGGCAGAGCTCCGACCTGGCCGTGCTGGAGGTCTGGAGTTCGATCCCTGGTGCCTCCTGCCCATATGCAAATTTAAAAAAAAAAAAAGAGTTTTTGTATCCATAGGAAGCTTGATCTAAAATTTATATGCAAAGAAAGGACAATAGAACATCAAAAATAAGTTTCAAAAGGGAGAATATGAAGAGGGAAGAGTCAATATTCTTTATGCCAAGATTTATTATATAGCTACAAAATCAATACTGTAGTAGGGAGATGAAAAGACAAATTACAGTCTGGGAAGAAATATTGCAAATCACATGCTGAACAAAATATTTGCATCTAAAATATATAAAGAACTCTCAAAACTCATCATTAAAATAACAAAAAATCGGGGTGCACGGGTGGTTCAGTGGTAGAACGCTCGCTTTCCATGCGGGAGACTCGGGTTCGATTTCCGGACCATGCACACAAAAAACTAAAAATCAGTTGACCATAAATTTAAGAGATTACTTTGGAAGTCTCAACTCTTTTCCATTGATCTTTTGTCTAATTAATGCACATATCATACTCTCTTAATTACAGTAGCTATATAGTACATGTTAAAATCAGATAATATAGATCTTACAACTTTATTCTTTTTTGGATATGATTTGGTTATTCTAGGTCTATTGCATTTCCATTTAAGTTATAATCAGATTGTCAATTTAAGCATAAATTATGGTTGGATTTTGATTGGGATTTCACTGAACCTGAGATTGATTTGAACATAATTGAAGTCGCAATATTTAGTCTTGTGATCCATGAAACTGGTATATAACTCTATTTGTAGGTCTCTTTCTAGACTTTATCAGCAAATTTTGTACTTTTCAGTGTACAGTTCTTTCATCTCTTAACAATAAATATTTTTGGGGGGTGCAGTTTTGAATTTTTAATTACTATTGATTTCCTTATTAATATACCATTACATTAGAATTTCGTATGTGAACCTTATTCCTGCAACACTTATAGTCTCACTTGTTACTCCTTCTAACCCTTTTTGTAGATTGTATTTGACTTTCTACATGGAAGATTTGTTGAAAGCAGGTGATGATGACTGTTTTCATCCATCCAGTAGATTTAAGCTTTTATTCCTTTTAACTTTACTGCTGGGCAATAACCACTAGTAGAATGTTGAATAGAGGTGACATGTGCAGACATCCTACCTAATTCCTGCTCCTAGGGGTGCAGCATTCAATATTTTACTACATTAAATGTGACATTAATTACAGTTTATTGTAGATGTCTTTCATAGCTTTCTAGGGCTGCTGTAAATTGTTCCACAATCTGGGTAGCTTAAAACAATAGAAATTTATTGTCTCACAGTTCTGGGATCTAATAATCTGTAATAAAGGTGCAGGCATTTCCATACTTTCTCTGAAATCTGTAGGGTTCTGACAGTGACTTACCTAAAATCCATGACATTTTGCCTCTGCCTCTGCCACAAGGCAGCCTTCTCTCAATCTTTCTTTCTCTCTGTCTCTGTCCAGTTTTCTTTTTTATGAGGACATCAATACTGTTTGATTAGGACCCACCATAGTCCAGTTTGCCTCAAGTTAACTAACATTATGTTCACATATCTATTTCTTAATAGGAGTATAATATGGTTGGGAACTAGGACATGAATACATCTTCCCGAGGGAAACAGTTCAACTGACAACCTTGCGTTTTTAGAATCAGAAAATACCCTTTCTTTTCTTGTGTGCTGAGAATTTTTTATTGGAAATAAATGTGATGTTTTTCAAGTGCTTCTTCTATATAATTTGTTATGACTATATTTATGCGTATTTTTTCATTTTCAATCTCCCAATATGGTGAAATACATTGATTGTTTTTCAAATATGTATTTATGCCATCATTAATCATGATTTAAATTCTCTCTTAGTGATATTTATACACATTTTATTTATTTTTCCTGACTCTTTCCAGTGGAAAGGACATCCATCTTTTTCTTGAACTCACACTGCACATTTTTCCTGATTAAGTGAAGTGCTGGTTGTAGTGTTTTGTAGAACACCTTTTTCAGATTAAGAAAATTTGCTTCCATTCCTTGTCTGCTAATAAATTCATCAAAAAGGCATGACATTTTCAGAGGCATATCTATACCTATTTGTCTTCAGAAATAATATTTTCTCTTTCCTTTGTTAGTATTTGGGAGAAGAAAAAAAGGATTGAAATGTTCATCATATGAATCTGAAATTTCATGCCATTTCAAGGTATACTAATAATTTTAAGAGTACAAGTATTTCCAAAGCATATGCGAACCAGAAAGACTTCTGCAACCTAAAGCAGAACTCCTCAGGCTCTTTCTTTACACATCAGCATGACCATTGTTCAAGAAAATATGTGGGTCTTTAAGTTCTGGCTGTGGTATGTGTCATTTACACTGAAGGACATATTTAGGCCATAATTTCACAGGTAGCTTCCATTATTTGTTTTTTTTATCAACAAATACAATGTTTGATATAAAATCAAAAAGACTACCAACATTCTGATATTGCCAGTATGAATCATCCACAGAGAAATAGGAATTCCCTGCATTAGGTATGTTAATTGTGACATTTTCCCTCTTATGAGTTTTCATGTTCCCTTTAAGTTCAATTCCTCTCCTTTCTTCACCCTATTTATACTCATTTGAGTTTCTATGTTTTGAAAGTAGATTTTATTTCCTTTTCTGGAATTTTTTTTTACAAGTTCATACGTCATTTGGAGTTTTCAGATTAACCTTACAAAACATTTCTGATCCTGTGCCTTATTATCAGAAAAAGGTTTACGTGTGATTTTATCAATATATTTATGAACTTTTTTTGTTATAATACATAGCATTAGCAGAGAGTTCAAAGTAATGGTGAGGACATTGTTTGTCAGTTAAAATTACCATATTATTCTCCATTACTTCTCCCCAAACAAAATGATTTTTTCCTATGTACATAGAACTCAGTAACTCATATCAAGACACTCAGTGACTCAGATCATGGCTACACTCTATTGTTCAGTAATTTAGAACTCTGTCCTCTTGTGGACATAACCATAAACCAGGTATAATTCTACAGGTGTTCACAGATGGTGGCTTTTGGAAATCATTATGTAACCAGGCTCATCTACCCACATAAAATTTACATAGTTGTTCTTTAGCAATCGTAACCACTTACACTAAAGGGAAGAAACTTGAGCCTATCCATGCATGATGTAGTAGTTTCCTAGAATTTCTGCAGTAAGATACCACAAACCTGCTGCTTAAACAAAAGAAATCTCACAGTTCTGTAGGCCAGAAAGCCAAATCAAGGTGTCTGTAGGGTTGTTTCATGTTAGAGGCTCCTAGGGAGAATTTGCTTATAAATTTGCCTTATAAAATAGGCAATAATCAAAACAGACACTTCACCAAGGATGATAGATGGCAGGTACACCAAAAGGACCTCAACCTTATTAGCCATTAGGTGTATACAAATTAAAATATCTAGATGATACTACTACATATCTACTAAAGCCCTAGGAGTCTAAACTGATCATTCCTAGGATGTGGACAAATTATGCACTCCTACACTGCTTGTGGGAATGTAAATTCATGCAAGTACTTTGAAAAAATGTTTTGTAGTTTTTAACCATTTAAACATATAGCTTCAAAGACCCAGTCTTTTCATTTCTAAAATGAAAGTACAGGCCAATTCAGAAACTTTGACATGAACTTTCATAGCAATTTTATTCATAATTTTATTTATAGTTGCCTACAAAATTGAAATGACAAATATCACACGTTGGAATTTTTCTCAGAAATGAAAAGGAATGAACTGTCAATACAGGCCAAAACATGGAGGAATCTGAAAACAACTATTCTGAAATAAGACAGATGAAAATAAGTACATTTATAGAATTTCTAGAAAAAGCAAATTAATCTATACGGAGAAAAGTGATTCATGCTTAGCTGTGAATAGCAAAATTGGGTAATGGCAGGGAGGAGAGATTGAAAAGATCACAAGCAAACTCTTGGGAATGAGTGGTGTGTTCATTATCTTGATTGTGGTGGTATCTCTAGGGAGCTACGCATATGTCAAATCTCATCAAAATGTGGACTTTTGCTATATGTCCATTATAACTCAATAGTGTTGTTTAAAATGAAAAGCAAAAAATTCAAATATATCTGAATATATAAAATCATAAACCACATGCCACAAATAGGCACAGATACTTTTAAAGACTTGCAATAATCTAAAAACATGTTAGACATACATGTAAGAGCAAATTATAAATGGAATCAAAAATAAAAATAATGTACTATAATGATATTAACAGAGCGACAAATTTTTAAATAAACTAATCTTTACATAATTTCTAAATATAAATTAACATTTTAATCTATAATCTACACTTTTATCTGTAATTTTCACTTTTAGGAATTATTCTCACACATCTGGAAAAATATTACTATGAAGATGCTTTTGATAGAAAGATTAATATCTGTGTAAAATGAAAAGCATTATACAGTGAATTCAGGCATAGGTAAAACAAATGCCTACATCTTCATACAGCTAACTTGATTAATAATGTTACTGGAAAGAACAGATACTATGTGATAAATTAAGATGTGTGAAAGATATAAAATCATATTTTCCATCCAATTATAACATATGTTTACACATTTTTTCACTTGTGAATAATACCTATAATACAATGGGTGTACTTAGAGAAAAAAATCTGGAAGGATAAAGTCTTCAATATAAGCAGTAGCCTCATATAAACATACAAACTTTTGCTTCTGCTTATCTTAGTGAAAATACCCAATGATAAAAATTCATATAATATGTTAGAGGACTCTATTCATATAATAAAGGATTTTGATCTGACAGTTGCCTTAGCAGATGCAAAAGTTTTAAAAATATGAGCTATGTACTTTTATATTGTCCTCCTGACTTGCATCTAATGTGATTTATTATTCCCTGTCTCCAAGGATACGGTCCCCTCTGAGGTCTGTTACTGGTTTGTTTGTTTGTTTTTGCCAAATTTCATTACTCAGAAAAGTCATTAATGATTTCTGAAGGCATGTCACCAAGGAAATTTTATTCACTTAGTGGCATATTCAGCAATTTAAAGAAAGTCTTGTTCTAAACTGTAAGGCATTTCATTCTGCCATGGTTATTTTGAATTTTCTCTCTTCTACCAGTGAATAGAGTTCCTGAAATTCCAGCTTCAATATATTTTCTTTTATTTCCAATGATGAAGAACAAAAATATATTGAGGGTCTATAGAAGCACTAAGCCTGTTATCAGGTTCTGTCAGATTTATTGAGGATTGCAATTTCAGGGAACCCTATATGTTTAAACACCCAAAAGAAACTGATTTATTATCAGAAGTGTAAGTATGATGAGGTTTTTCTCTTTGATTGTAATTCCCTTTACAGGATTGGGTCATATTTTGCTCCTGAGGAGAAAATGGATTTCGGTGATAATTTTTATATTGCCTAATGCATCTGACAGATATTTAGGAAATGTCATTTTTTAGAATTTCCCTTGTGTAGATAAATGTCAGTATCTGAGGTTTTTATGCATGACACATAAATAAATGCACGAGTAACTTAATATAAGAAATACCAATGGCAACATTGGCTATACATTCAAACTCAAATTAAAATTACTAAAGTATTTTCTAAGTATAAAAATCTATAAAATCCCCTTCATCCACATATCCCCAAAATTGATTATATATTGAATGAAATAGCAGCCTCTCCTAAAAAAACTGTCTGTTCATTTTACAATTTGATTGAAAGTGAGAATAGACAGATATCTGTTTCACTTTACAGTTTTGTTAACACTTATTGTATAATAAGTTGTAACAACTTGGGGAAAAGTGATTTATTTTGAGGATTGAATAATGCTCCAAATTTAAAATCTGAGTTAGGTTTCTGAATGATGTGTGCATTAAAGAGATATTAAGAGAAAGACAGAAGGAAGGTAGGAGGGAAGCAAAAAGATTTTTAAGTTACATTTCAAAAATTCTTCTATATCTTGAGTTGATATGAATAGCTGATGGTTGTTGGATGAGAGACCAAATTCTCTAGGAGTGTTCTAACTTGTAAGTAAGCCATGTGCCATAGTTAGTGCTTCTTCCCTAATCTGGTAATTCAGTGAAATACAAAAATAATCACTGCTAAGTCAGCCCCACTCAGTAAGAAAACATGCAGTAAGAAAATACAGTAAATTAAACAAGAAAGTGAATTGCTCATAGTCAAATATACCAGGTGCAAAGTAGAAATAATTCTATACATTAATGTCAGAAAATCTCAAGCATTGAGATAATGATTATGTGTTGAAAAAGTAGGAATCCCTTCTGGTATAATTAATGGTTGACCAGAGAAATATCTGTGAATTAGCCTAAACACAGAATCAAAAAGTTCTTAACTTCCAAAATAAATCTGTTATTATTAGGCAAAATTAGTATAATGAAGACAAAGTAATTCATTTCCCTGGAAATTCAAAGGTAAGAGCAGACAGTAATCTCTCTTGTCAGAAGTAATGATTGCATACATATTCAATAAAGATACACATATTGGGGGGAAATGATGGATGATGAAAGGTGAAGAAAAGAGCTTATGGAGGAGAAGGGGAAGTAAACAAATGTCTAAAAACCCATGAATAAACAAAACTAATATTTTGGATCAGAAACCTCAAGTTCTGCTTAGAGTTTGTGTACTGAGCCCAACCTGCCTGTTATTTATCAGCATTATTTTTAAAATGCAAAGTGTTAAGAAAAGAGATGATGGTTGAACTTTATAATTCAATTTGTGAATAGGAAATGATTTTTGAGAGTTAAAGGGCATTGTTGCTACAAAAAATTTGCACCTAGCCAGAGGAAAATTTTAGACACAAGGTAAAACCCTAAGCAGAGAAAGGAAGTAAAATGTGAATTTTTAAAATGTAATGGGGCATATAAATGATTATGTTGAATTTTAGAACAGTTAGATAATCTAAAAGAAAACCTTTCCAAATATCACATGCAGATTGGACAGAAGTCAGCAGTCATTGATGAGAAATGGTACAGTAACAACATTCATTCTTCTGGAACTGACTGACGACCCTCAGCTGCAGGTTCTGATTTTTATATTTCTATTTCTCACCTACATATTGAGTGTAGCTGGAAATCTGACCATCATCACACTCACCTTTGTGGATTCTCATCTTAAAACACCCATGTACTTTTTCTTACAAAATTTCTCCTTCTTAGAAATATCCTTCACATCTGCATGTGTGCCTAAATACTTCTACAAAATAGCAACAGGTGACAAAGTCATTACCTATAATGCCTGTGTCATCCAAGTGTTTTTTACTGATCTCTTTGAAGTAACAGAACTTTTTCTCCTTGCTGCCATGTCCTATGACTGCTATGTGGCCATCTGCAAACCTTTGCATTATGTGACCATCATGAGCAAAAGAGTCTGCAGGAGTCTCATCATCTGTTGTTGGGCATCCGGTTTGTGCATAATAATCCCACCACTTAATCTGTTTTTAAAACTGAAATTTTGTAACTCTAACATCATTGACCATTTTGTCTGTGATGCCTTTCCTCTAGTGAAAATCGCATGCTCAGACACACAGTTCCTAGAACAGGCAGTTATAATCTGTGCTGTACTGACCCAGATTCTGACTCTCATTTGTGTAGTTCTGTCCTATGCTTACATCATCAGGACAATTTTAAGATTCCCCTCTATCCAGCAAAGGAAGAAAGCCTTTACAATTTGTTCTTCCCACATGATTGTGGTTTCCATCACATATGGCACGTGCATTTTCATCTATATGAATCCTACAGCAAAGGAAGAAGTGACCATTAATAAAGCAGTTTCAGTGCTCATTACTTCTGTTTCACCTACTTTGAACCCCTTTATTTATACTCTGAGAAACAATCAAGTTAAGAAAGCCTTCAAGGATTCAATCAAAAGAATAAAATTGCTTTCAACTAAGTAAAGAAAATGGTATGTAAAGAAATATTTCAAATGAAAAGATTTATTTTTATCACTTATGGTCTGGACATTTTTATTTGTTTATAACCTTGTTTGTGTTTTAATGGTCAATACTAGAGTATCATTAATTTTCTCAACACATATTTAGATGAGTTTCATTTGAACAGTTTCTCAAGCCAATCTTGCATGCTCATTTTTCATACAAATAGCTGATAATGTTCTGCATCTCACCGAGAAAATATTTAAATATAATTCCTAAAAAATAACTTTTGGAATGAAATTAACTTCATAACAGTCATTATTGTGATCAGGAAATTATACGGTAAAATTCCTTGTAGCACTATAGATATGTATATGAAAATACCAAGTACATGCAATAAGAATAATTTTATGTAAAACCTCTATAAAGGATGGATTATGGCTAAAGTAAAAACACAAACAACATTTTAGAAAGAAAATAATAACACTTACAATTTGAGAAAATGAAGGATTAATGTAACCTCAAAATATTACTACTGCAAACTCATAGAAATTTTGGATAAATTTTAATAAATATTCTCCTGAATCTGAAAGCATTGCTAAGTTGTAAATAAGTAGTCAGAAATAAAGATGCAACCTAAAGCAGAGCAATGAACTATAAAATGACCTGTGGATGCTCAGGAGAGCGTACCCTGGAGGATGGGAGCAGGGTTGTATCATGGATCCCAGGGACTTAGGTGTGGAGTCTCAGCATCAGTGTGGTGGCAGCACTTGGAATGACACAATAGAATAAAGTCAGAACTGTCCAATCATTGCACACTCAATGAAAGTTTGAATTAGAAAATCATGCACATTCCCAGAGATATTTTTTCTGGAAAATGTCTGCCATTTAATAGATGTCTTTGGTACTGTATGCCTACATTTAACACAAATTAAGCTTTTACAGTCCCTTTTCGCTCCTAATAATCTAAATAATTATACATAAAGAATTTGGAAACCAACACCAATATAATTTCTTGGAAATTATATTGTTCACATCTAATTAAATAATTAGTGGTCTGAAATTGATGAAATAATTATTTTGAGCACTGAAAAAACTGTATTCAAAAGGAATTCTGTTATCTTAAATGTAACCATTCTTTATCAAATATCAACTATACCAAAAAGGGAAACTTATGTTTATACTACTGAATGTGAAAAATTAGAAATGTATTAATTGTAGAAAATTTTTAAATTTAATGAAATCATAATCCAGGTTTTGGAAAACTAAAATAGCTTTGAAAATCCACATGCAAATGAATGTTAATAAGTAAAAAGGAAACGAATATTCAATAATTCATTGGAAGATCTTAGAAAATCAATAAGAACACATGCAGATTAAATGATGGAAAGAACAGGTGAAACTATTGCATCTTTGTCAATATGAATTTTAATTTTATTCACACTTTTCTGAGGTTGATATATAGCATACAATAGATGACATTGAGTATTGTCCACAGTTTGTAAACAATTTCCTTTAGCCAGTGAAGTTCACAAGTGATTGTGTCTTAAAAGTGACATTGCCTTCCACCCTCTGCCCCTGAGGATATTCTTACATATTCTCAAAACTCAAGAAATTCTAATAGGAAATTTGCAGAATTAATAAGAGATGTGGTACTCTAGCTGAACAAATGGAAAATATTTAAAACTCAGTAAACTCTTTATAATGCGTTAACACCAGAAATCAATGAGGAAATATTACTTCAGTCATAATACCTACAACAATGTAATTGTCAAGATAATAAATTTATCATGAAGTGTACAGATTAACTATAATGAAAACTGTACAAAATTTTTAAAGAAATATAAGGTATAATTTGAGTGAAAGGAAGGCACTCAATATTCCTGGATGAGATTTTTTATTTCAACATTTGTATATACAGATGTAGTTATCAGTTGTGAAAATATTCATTTGATTTTTCATTTAATAATAATATGTTATTTGTATATAGTCAACAACAACGTAGAATATTATTGGAAGGTTTTTTTAAAACAGGTTATAAATGGCAGGAAATAAGTGGTTGAGTGAGAGATTAAATGGGTAGAAAGATTTTTTTAAATAAGATCTTAATCAGATGATCATATTTTTATGTGTGGGTTTTTATATTTATATAAATGGTGGAAAACAAACTTTTTTTCAGGATGTCCATTTACTGCGTGAGAAGACCATCAAATATCTGTTGCTAGATAAAAAAAAGTTGAGTTGCAGGATATTCTATTAATTATGATACTATCACAGTCAAAATAAATAAAAATACAAAAATGAAAATCTCCATTAATATAGGAATGTTTAGATGAGCAGGGGCACTGGTATGATAACATTTACACCAATTCTTAACATCCACATTACCAGAAGAATATTTGAAAATAGATGATCACCTTTGTACTGGTTTCACACATGCAACCGGAATCAGTATTGAAACATGTATGTTTCTGAAAAACATGAAGAACTTGTTTGAGGAATTATTGCCACTACAATTGAAGACACTACTTTAAAGTTTTAATCAACAGAAAATGCATACACAATATATCTTATGAGATACTTCCTTTCATTTAAAAGTAATAAAAAAGAATTTTATTTTTCAAAATCTCATTGTCATTTGTCATTGTCATTTGTAAATATGACAAGATATAGTATCTTCTATACTGCTTAATAACTCACATTAAAATATATAAAACCAATAAATGAATGAACTTATTTTAAAATAAGTACAGTAAAAAATCAATAGTATTAGTCACTTCCCTAAATAACTCCAATAGTGAACAATGTTTCCTAAATTGCCTTTAATACCTAATGTGTACACACATATTTAATACATCACTCATGCCTTTTTACGCTTATTGGTGCCCAAATTGTCTTATTTGAACAGTAAGCCTTTTAAAGTCCTTTTGATGACACATTAGAAGTCTTTCACATCTCCCTGATTATTTGGTATGAAAAAAATATTCCAGGCTTTTCTACACAAGTGTGGTAGACAGAATAAAGCCACCCAAAGATGCCCAAGTCTGAATATCCAGAATTTGTGAGTATGTGATCTTAAAGCCCAAAGGAAATTAATGAATGTGCATAAGTTAAGGATTTTGAGATGATTGTCCTGAATTTTCTAGGTAGGCCAATGCAAATGCAAAGGTCTTCTTAAAGGAGTGAAGGGACTAGATGTAATGACATAAACCAAGGTCAGAGTATAGGCAGATATCTCAGTCTGTTCCATTTCAGAGCCCTAAGGGATATTCCATCTAATGAAAAGGACTGAACCTTCTTTGAAACAAATTCAGTAACAACCAGCTCCAGATGCTTATCTGGGCAAGAACTCTCAGTAACAGGAGACCCTCACCTCAGGGTATATGAATTATCAACTCTCAAAGTATGTGGGGTGTGAGGCCCTGCCATCCACTGCCCCTGACCCAAGCAGTTGGTCTCACCATCAAAGATGGAATCTCTTCCCTGGAACTTTTTCCCCCTCTGTGTTGTGTATGTAATAAAATGGTCATTTGCTGAAAGTTTCTGTTGTGCCTAAAAGCCTGTGTTACCTTTGGCGACTTGCTCCACACTGTCTCTAGAGCCTCTGCAGAGTGCCAATCCATTCCAGACTTCTCCCCTAGCTTCTCCCTGTAACTAAGTTTGTTTGTGGTAATTTGTTACAGCACCGAGAAACGAAAGCATTTCCTGGCACAATTCTAGAATCATCAATTCCTCCACACGACCTCACTCTTTTAGTTGAAAATGTCATTTGGACAACACAAATTAGAAGCATAGATGTACCTGTTGCTCTTGGGTGATGATCATTTCTAGGCAATTTCAGTGAATTAAAATAAAAAATGTAATTTTTCTTAAGTTAAAATAGGAATTCACTGTCTTGCTTCCAATTCAAACTCAAGACTTCAGGAATTTACATTATCTTATTTCAGATCAATATTTAATAAATAATTAATTAAATTTATCTATCTACTTCTGGGCATTAAGGATTGAAAGCACATTGCTAATTAAATATACCACTAAAGGGAAGAAATTATGAGAATTGAAATATGATAACTAATACTCACTTTGGTGAGGGTTCACATGGGATATATAGATCTTTATTTTGGGACAATTCAGAAGAGTCAAGTCTATCCACATACCTTTTTCGAGACCTCCTTGTCATCAATTTTCTAATCATGGTCCTTCCAAGTCCCTGATCCACCCAAACAGTTGGTTACAATCTATGTATCAGTATTCATTCATGTCTGAACATTTCTCCTTCAAACCAAAATGAGGACATAGCACCACACTGAGCCATATGTGTGGGCACAAGAACCCCACAGTTTTAGCCCTGCCTGGTCAGACACCACTCAGTACCAGGAGGTAAACAGCTTTTGAGGTTGCATAAGTAACTGAAGACCACCAACTGATGAGCAGGCTGGAAAGTGCAGCAAAGAAAGAGGGCTTTTCAGAGACTCTTTCCAGACAGTATCCCAGGCACATCAGAACTAGTCAACATCCCATGCATGGGTACCTGGTCCTATTATGACTGAGAAATACAGACTATCCAATTGTCAAAGCAGTATCCTAAAATACAAAGCCAGACAACTAAATCCTAGACAAGTGGGTGATACCAAGCTTCAAAATACACCCTCCCCGACAAAAAAGACCCACCAAGACAATGAGTTAACCACGTATCAGCAAAAACTTACACGGCACACTAAAACTCACAAGGAAATGGCCCAGTCAAAGGAACAAATCAAAAAGTCAGAGGAGTCACAGAATCTGGAATAACTAACGAAAGATGTTTAAACAAGTCTCTTGAATCAGTCAAAGAAATGAAAGAAATTGTATATAAAGAGATAAAGGATATTAAGAAGACACTAGAAGAGCATTAAAAAGAATTTTAAAGAATACATAGAAAAATAACAGATATTATTGAAATAAGTGAAATGCACCTGAAATTTAAAATATACTGGAGGCAGACAACAGCATATTAGAAAAGGCAAAATAAAGAAACAATGAGCTAGAAAACATCAACTAAA
Source organism: Myrmecophaga tridactyla (assembly GCA_004026745.1). Taxonomy (NCBI): domain Eukaryota; kingdom Metazoa; phylum Chordata; class Mammalia; order Pilosa; family Myrmecophagidae; genus Myrmecophaga; species Myrmecophaga tridactyla. Next base: position 15,392 of record PVIY010032338.1, read on the forward strand.
TTTGAAGAGAAAAAAGAATAAATGGAAAACTTTTAGCAGGGACTCAGGGAAACTTCACAAACTTGATAAAAGACATAAACCTACATATCCAAAATAGTCAATGAATCCCAAGTAGGATAAACACAAAGAGATTACACATATGGATACAATAGAGTCAAATGTCAAAACTAAAAAAAGAGAGTCTTGAAAGTAGCAAGAGAAGAGCAACTCATCTTACACAAGAGACCATCATTCAATGAGATTAATAATTTATTTATAATCAGAAACCATTGTCAGAGGCAGTGAAATGGCATGTTTAATGTGCTAAAAGCTCTGTCCTACAAAATAAAAAAATTGACAAAACTATCCTTCAAAACTGAAGAGTACGGAGATTGGCATACTGCCTACTGTGCTAATTTCAAAGAAGAAATTACACCAGAAATCAGTAAATACCTTGAGGCAAATATGAATAAGAACACAACATATCAAAACTTATGGGATGCAGCAAAGACAGTGCTCAGAGGGAAATTTATTTCCACAATATCTATGTTAAAAAAGAAGAGCTAAAATCAAGAACATAACTGCACAGCTGAAGAAATCAGAAAAAGAACAGCAAACTAACCCCAAAGTGAACAGAAGAATGGAAATGACAAATATTAGAGATGAAATTAGGAAAAACAATAGAACAAAATTATAGCACTCTGGTTCTTTGATAAACTCAGTAAAATTGACAGACCCTTAGCTAGACTGAAAAAGAAAAAAAAAAGAGAGGATGCAAATAAATAAAATCAGAAGTGGGGGGTGGGCATTACTACAACCCCTGCAGAAATGAAAGAGATCATAGGATGATACTATGCGTAACTGTATGACAACAACTAAGACAACTTAGATGAAATAGACAATTTTCTACACATGGAAAACTGGCAATGACTCAAGACCTCAACAAACCAATTGCAGGTAGAGAGATTGAATCAGCCATCAAAATTCTCCCAACAAAAAAAAGCCCAAGACCAGATGCCTTCACATGTGAATTCTACAAAGCATTCCAGGAAGAATTAGTACCAATCTTACTCAAACTCTTCAAAAAAAAAAATCAAAGTGGAAGAAAAAGTACCTAACTCATTTTACGAAGCCAACATCACCATAATACCAAAGCCAAAGATACTGCAAGAACTGAAAATTACAGGCCAATTTTTCATGAATATAGACAAAAATACTCAAAAAAAAAAAAAAACACTTGCAAATCGAATCCTGCAGCACACTAAAAGGATCATACATCATGACCAAGTGAGTTTTATTCCAGGTATGCAAGGGTGGTTCAAGACAAGATAGTCAATTAATGTAATAATTACATTAACAAATCAAAAGGGAAAAACTACATGATCATCTTGATTGATGCAGAAAAGGCATTTGACAAAATTCAACATCCTTTCTTTACGAAAACAGAAAGATAGGAAGAGAAAGAAACTCTCTCAACATGATAAAGTTGCATATTTTAATATGCCTTTTATCATATATATCATATGTCATATATGGAGGTAAACAACAATTAAACAACCTGTGAGTCAAGAAAGAATTTCAAGAAAAATTAGTAAATATTTCAGGGCAAATGAAAATGAAAACACACCATATCAAAACTTATGGGATGCAGCAAAGACAGTACTAAGAGGGAAATTTATGGCCTGAAATGCCAATATTCGAAAAGAAGAAAGAGCAAAAAATAAGGAATTAACTGTTCACTTGGAAGAACTAGAGAAAGAACAGCAAACTAATCCAAAATTAAACAAAATGAAAGAAATAATGATTATTAGAGCAAAGACAAATGAAATTGAGAACATGAAAACAATCAAGAAAAGCAACAAAACCAGAAGATGGTTCTTTGAGAAAATCAACAAACTCGGTGGACCCCTGGCTAGGTTAACAAAAAAAAAGAGAGAGAGAGAAGATACAAATAAATAAAATCAGAAATGGAAGAGGAGACATAACCACTGACCCTACAGAAATAATGGAGGCAATGAGAAGATACTATGATCAAGTATATGCTAATAAACTAGACATTGTAGTTGAAATGGACAACTTCCAAAAAAAGGCATGAACAATCAACATTGACTAGAGAAGAAATAGAAGACATCAACAAACTAATTACAAGTAAAGAGATTGAATTAGTCAGCAAGACGCTCCCCAAAAAGAAAAGTCCAACTTAGTGTTTTGCAAAAGCAGTCCTTGGGTTAAGACAGGGAGCTTAGATGTTTCTGCTAGAAAATCTGTGGTACATTCATGTTCAGGGAGGATTTGAAAAGTAATCTCTGAATTGTCATTTGGTTCCACATAATCTGGCACCGGAATCTGAACCTGAGTCTTAAATAGTGTGCTTGGTAAGGATCAGGGTTAAAGGTGATACCAGGAATGTATACAAATGGAAAATATGGTCACCTCCTTGATATACTGAGGGAGGCTGAAAAGGATATTGAAAATTATTTCTCCCTTTTTCATTGAATCTAAACATGAGTGCTAGAAAAAAACTTTGAAGAGGCAATGGTCCCTGCTATACAATTTAGCACCCTGCTAAACAGTGATTTAATTTATCCTTTAATATTTCCATCTCTCCCTTGGGCTTTCTCAGTCCTAAAAGAATCCAGTATAATTAAAGTCATATTGATTAGGTTAGATTACATTGAAGGACTTGGAGTCTCTGAAGTTAGTTGTTCTTTTATTGGTGTTCACACTCAAGTTTTTATTCACATAAAAATGCTCATTAACTAGGTGTCCATTATGAATTTAAAACATTATGTAGTCAGGAAATATGATAACGATGATTTGTATGAGATTAACTATTTAAAGATAGCCACTAAGTATGTACAACAATCACACTTATGAGAAAAATTCAAATAAAATAAATATCCACTAATACTATCTTAATAACAAAATTAAAAATCTAAAATAATACCCAAAATAATAACACCAAACTTCACAAGCCTTTAGTAGAAAAAAAATCTCAGATACTGATAGAACTATACACATTGAAACATTTTCTAAAAGTTCAGCAGTAAGTATCAAAAGCCCTTTGATTCATTATTTCTTCTTTGACTATTTCTTAACTTTAAAACATAACACATGGATATAAAAAGATTTATATACAAGTATGTTCACTAAAAGATTATTATTATATAATAATTACTTATTATTATACAGGTCTCAGATGAGATCATGGTAGTTTAAGGAGCTGCTTCTGTTCTCTAGGAAAGAACAACCCAGAGGGAAGGCAAAGGATGGGTGGGGATTTCGGCATCAGAGGAGACTGAAATAGGATTTCAGGGAGGAAACACAGCAAAGTTTTCACAATGATACCCAGAAAGAACACAGGCATGAATATTCCAGTGCCTTATTATAAAAAGTGTTCAAAGAAAAAATCCTGAAAGAATATAGAACTCAGGAAAATTCAAGGTAATTCTGGGACACAGCACCAAGTCAGCCAAATAATAAAGGCAACTCTAAGATGTAGGTGAGAATGAGCAAGTATTTGAAGGGAATGGGGTTGCAAAGGATGAGAAATTGTACAACTAAGCCATTGATTATATTCCATTATCATGGGATAGGAAAAGGACTTGATGCACTGTCATGAAAGATGGAGAAATAGAAATTTTAATGCACATATTTTTTCCATTTAACCAATATCTGGAGCCCCTCCTCTAAATTGACAATCCTAACTTCATTTGACTCACAGATCTTCATGGTACTTACTGCCTAATTTAAACTTGGACGTTTAGGGTACATGGGTGGTTCAGTAGTAGCTCCAAGTGGGAGACGATGGCCTGATTCCAAGGCCAGGCACCCAAAAATAAATTAATTAGATAAATAAAACTGGCCTTGTAATTGTAGTGGAATTGAAACTACAGATGAATATTTTCCATTAACCCTATTCTGAAAGCCTGGATAAAACAGAATTAAGATAAACAAGAGAGTATTCAATCATTTCTACCTCAGCATTACTGATGATCAAATAAAAGAGGAATGGGCATGGTGTCCCTTGCTTGTATTTTCACTGAATACTACATTGAAATATTACTTTTTTAATCTACCACTCAGATTCCAAGTTTACAATTTATTAAAATGTGCTCTTTATATTTCTACAGACAGTGATGAAAAATCATTCTTCAATTACAACATTCATCTTGCTAGGACTAACAGATGACCCATGCATACAGGTTTTTCTGACACTATTTCTGTTTCTCACCTACATTTTCACTGTTGCTGGAAATCTAATCATTATCCTCCTCACACTGGTGAGCTCCCAACTCAATACACCTATGTACTTTTTCCTTCGGAATTTCTCCCTCTTAGAGATAATATTTACAACTGTCTGTGTTCCTAGATTCCTGTACAGCATGACAACAGGGGACAAAAGCGTTACTTATAATGCTTGTGCTATACAATTATTTTTTGTCATCCTTATTGGAGCAACTGAATTCTTCCTTCTAACTGCCATGTCCTATGACCGCTATGTGGCCATCTGCAGGCCCCTGCACTATACCACCATCATGAGTGGCAGAGTGTGCACCATGCTTGTCCTCTGCTGTTGGCTGAGTGGGTTAGTTGTCATACTCCCACCTCTTAGCCTGGGAGTTCAGCTAGATTTCTGTAGCTCCAATCTCATTGACCATTTTGGCTGTGATGCCTCTCCTGTATTGAAGATCGCATGTTCAGACATGGAATTCATAGAACAACTTGCTTTAATCATGGCTGTGCTGACCCTCATATTCACACTAGTGTGTGTGATTTTGTCCTACACATATATCATCAAGACTATTTTAGGACTTCCTTCTGCTCAACAAAGGAAAAAGGCTTTCTCCACCTGTTCTTCCCACATGGTTGTAGTTTCCATCAGCTACGGGAGTTGCATCTTCATCTATATCAAACCAGCAAAGGAAGGGGTGGCCATTAATAAGGTGGTGTCATTGCTCAACACCTCAGTCATCCCTTTGTTGAACCCCTTCATTTATACTCTACGAAATAAGCAAGTCAAACAAGCTTCCAAGGAGGCAATAAAAAAGATTGCATTTCTCTCAAGGAATTAGGAGACTGGTTTTAATAGTTAAAAAGATATGAGTCTAAGTATTTCTTCTTTTCCTATGTATTCTAATGCAAAGCAAAGTATACTCTGTTTAACCACCAAGTGTCTTTTCTATTATTCCTAGAACCAAAGACTAAAATAAGGATCATGGTCTTATTTCAAATAAACCTTCCTTCTAATGGTGCATTTTCTTAAGATGATATGAAAATAGATTTCTAGAGGTCTAAACAAGACTTAATCATCTCGATGTCTGAAACACAAACAGACAGCAACAAAAAATTGAATTCTATTTCTGTTGATTCATTTATTTAGATAAATAGCTTTTTTAGGGCAAAAATTATTCAATCCTGGACTCCTTCCTGGTATGAGGTACACTATCCCAAGATAAATGGGTAGAGGTGATTTATTTCTCATTTTTTGTAATGCAAACCACCCTGCTACAGGAACTCTGTGGAACAGAACTCAAAGCTTTAGCTTTCTTCATAGTAGGCAAGAAAGAATAAATAGGCTAATTGATAAATTTCAGTACATAAACTTATTATTAAAAGGGAACTTTCTTATAATGAGTTTAAAAGAAAGGACTGTGCCTTCTTAACATCTCCTTTCTGACTCAGAATTTTCATAACTCAAAAAAATGGGGGCAAATCTAACTTGCACCCTGCCAATCCACCTACACCATTATCACCAAGGTCACCAGTGGCCTCCTTTGGCCAATTCTAATGGACACTTTTTATCCCTTGCCTCATGTTTCTCATTCTGTGTCATTTGACCCTGGTTACCACTTCCAAACTTGTGGGTTATTTCTTGGCCTTTCTCTTGGCATTAGTGGCACCATTTGCCTCCATCTCTTTCTTCTCCCTGTCCAGTCAATTCTTGTCACTTTCCTTGGTTGGCTGCCTTTCCTCTCCTCAACCATTAAATGTCAGAGATTCTCCAGGGTCTGTCCTAGGCCTCCTTCTCTTTCTAATGTGCATGCTTTCCTGGAGTGATGCTATTCACTCCCCTGCCTTCAGTTCTACCTGTCACATTCCTCATATAAGGCAACCCGAACCTAAGGTTATTCCTCGTTTTCCTAAAAAAAAAAAAAAATACAAAACAAAAAACTGATAGCAAAGGAATAGATGTAGAAGGTTAAAAGTTAATAATGACCTAAATTTATATATCAGCCTTTTTTATATAAGTAATCCTCAATAAACAGTTTTGTTCATGTTTTTGGATATCTTCTAGACATCAGTTTAATTGGCAAATGAAAAGCCTTCATCACCAGAAAGGAAAAATAATCCATGAGTGCTGGAACAATTGTTGCTGAAATCCCCAGAGGTGTCTAGCAATTTGCAGTCTAATATATCCATAGCCCTGGGCTGAAAGATCTAAAACCACAATACTCATCTTTTTCTATAAGACTATGCTGGACAAAATGAACCTCTTACAGACCAGTTGTCTGTTTCTTCTTTTGTGAATGAAAGCTCTTAAGGTTGGGTGCAATGGTCAAAAGACCATGGAGTCCTACATAGTTATCTAGTATGAATTCATACAAATTGACAGTTGAGACTAAAAATATGAGTCATGGTATCATAGTAGACCTTTCAGTTCCAGAATTCTAAATGTAGTCTCCCAGGATTGGATATATATTTTTATAAAGCAAAATAAACCAAAGGAAAAGATTTCAATTCCCCCAACCTTTCCCAATCTCTCTCCTCAAATCCAATAGATGTTATTATATCTGTGCTTTTAGAAATTTTTGGAATATCTCATACCCTTTGGTCTCAAAATTGAGCTGCCATCCAAGGAAAGTAAGAATTGACTGGACGGGGGGAAGAAAGAAATGGAGGCAAATGGTGCCACTAATGCCATTTCAGACAGGTTTTTTCCCTGTTAATTTCAATACATTTTGTAACTAGCATCTCATTTATGGTCCAGTGATTTCTGCAGACACTTCTACAGAAACTTTAGGTCAGTTTCTAAAATAGTTCATATATATAGTTTCAAAAATTTTATTTGAAAATCACCCAGAACTCTTGTTAAATACAGATTCTTTTTTGATAGGGCTGGTGGAACTTGAGATTCTGTTTCAACCAGCACCCATATGATGCTGCTTCAACTGGTCTAATGATCACAAGCTGATGATGGAAAATGTCAGGTATTTTGTAGGTCAAATAACCAGTTCCCTTCTCAATATTAGATGAAAGTGTCTCTGTCTAGGCATGCCTAAGAGTAAACGAGAATGTCTCATAAAATTAGCCATCTACTCTAAATATCAATGCAATTTCCATGAGTAACTTAGCTCTTTCTTGCCCTTGTGTCATAACAGTCACTGAAAGGAAACCTTACTCTGAAGTAAAATGCCAATATAAGCCTATCTGGCATGAAAGATAGTGTGAGCTGTAATGCATAGAAATCCTAATTTTCACAATGTCTTTAATTGAAAATAATCAAATTTACCAATAGCTAATAAAGATGACAGCACTCATATGCTAAGGGAAGGGAATATGAAAGAGTCAGGGTTGGGCCATATGAAAGCTAAACACTTTTATCTCTATCTCCCAAACAGTCATAATTCGGACTTCAGTGCAAAATCCCCTATGCATAATTATTTCATGCTTCTAAACATTTCTACATTATTGTTACTGCATTCATTGCTTGTTTTATTCCCTCCTGCCACAATTTCAATCCAAAGTCTCACCTATATTATAAAAAATGTCCTCGTTGGTCTCCTTATAGCTTACCTCTTCCAATGATGCTTTCAAAAAACATCTCAAGAGCTCCTTTTTCAGTTTACATCTTTCTAATGGGTCATTATCTTCTACACACAAAAAAAATCCCAATTCTTTAGGAGGCAATAAAACCTCTCCTCATTACACCATATCCAAACATAACCTCAGTATTCAGAGATATATTCATTTATCATTGCTCTCCCTTAATTGTGAACTTCTAAGGAAAGTCTTGCCTGTACTACTACCACCTAGATATCAGCAGATTTGGTATATGAAATGATCTTGTACCATAAAAAACTAAGAGTGTTATAAATTGCCACAGGCATTATCCTAAATTTGGAGACCAGAGGCAAAAGTCTAGAATCACAAAATTAAAACATTTGTATTGGTCTTGTTATGCCGAAATGTATTTTTTAAATCTTCTAACAACTCTCATGCTTCTTGGTAAATGAGAAGATTCAGAGTTGGAAACAAATTGAAAAATATCATTTAAAAATTTTACTTTGGGGAGGAGAGCTACAGTTTCAATTTCAGTTTTATCAGTGCTTGTTAATGAAAATTAGCTTACTAAGAACAACTATACAGAATCATATTTCAATGATTGATTTAACAAATGAAGAATTAGAGTTACAAAAAATGTGGAAGGTTCTAGAATCAGAGAACTAGATACTGACCAACCCTTTTGAAGAATAGGTTCTATCCCTGCAACCACAGTCATTGTGTTTATATTCTCACTGGACAAGGACAAGAGAGGTGGGAGAAAGAAGCTAACTGATTACCCACAAATGGGTAATCTGCTTCATCTGATTATTGATTTCTTCCTCTGCTCAAGTTACTCTTTGGTGAGCATTTACATGGAAAGCTCACAACTTTGTGTACATTGTGAAGGGTCTGTGGTAGTTAGATTCAGGTGTTGACTTGGCCAGGAGAAGGTACCTAGTTCTCTTGCTGTGGACATGAGCCAATGGTATGTGAACCTCATCTGTTGCTGATTACATCTGCAGACATCTAGGAGGCATGCCTGCTGCAATGAATGATGTTTGATTTAATTGGCTGGTGCTAAAATGAGAGACTCAACATAGCACAGACCAAGCAGCACAGCATACCTCATCTCAGCACTCGCAGCTCAACCCAGGCCTTTGGAGATGCAAAAAGAAATCACCCTGGGGAAAGTTGTTGGAACTCAGAGGCCTGGAGAGAAGGCCAGCAGAGACCATCCTGTGCCTTCCCACATAAGAAAGAACCTCAGTTGAAAGTTAGCTGCCTTTCCTCTGAAGAACTAACAAAATAAATCCCCTTTTATTAAAAGTCAATCCATCTCTGGTGTGTTGCATTCCAGCAGCTAGCAAACTAGAACAGGGTCTAACCACATACCTCTTAGTTATCAATTGTTAGAAACACAATTGATTAAACAATTTTGAATAAACAAGATTCTGAGTAAACAGTGAAGTCATTAGCCATTAAATATGAATTAGTGTACACCCATACATTTGGCTATCTCTCTTTCCATGCAAAATGACCAACTCAGTATAAGCATACCTTGGAGATATTGCAAGTTTAAATTCCAGACCACTGCAATAAAGTGAATATTGCAATAAAGCTAGTCACATGAATTTGTTGGTTTCACAGTGCATATAAAAGCTGTATTTATATTATGTTGTCATCTATTAAGTGTGCATTAGCATTATGTCCAAAAAAAATGATGTACATACCTTAATTTAAAAATATCTTATTGCTAAAAAATGCTAACCATCAACTGAGACTTCAGAAAGTTATCATTTTTGATGGTGGAGAGTCTTGTCTCCATATTGATGGCTGCTGATTGTTCAGGGTGGTGCTTGCTGAAGGTCGATGTGGCTGTGGCAATTTCTTTAAATAAGACAACAATGAAGTTTGCCACATCGATTGACTCTTCCTTTCTTGAAAGATTTCTCTGTAGACTGGGGGTTTCTCAACTAAATTGATGTAATATTCTCAATCTTTTGTTGTCATTTCAACAATGTTCACAGCACCTTCACCAGCAGTAGATACTATCACAAGAAGCCACTTTCCTTGCTCATTTTTAAGAAGCAGCTCCTGATTTGTTCAAGTTTTATCTTGAAATTGAAGCAATTCCATCACATCTTAGGATCCATTTTTAATTCTGGTTCTCTTGCTGTTTCTTCCACATCTGCAGTTACTTTCTCCACTGAGGTCTTGAGCCCCTCAAAGTCATCCACAAGGGTAGAATCACTTCTTTGAATCTCCTCATAATGTTGACATTTTGACTTTCTCCCATAAATCATGAATATTCTTAACAGATCTACAATGCTGAATCTTTTCCATAAGGTTTTCAATTTACTTTGCTGAGATATATCAAAGGATCTGAATGGCAGTTATAATCTCAGGGGATGCATTTCCTAAATAATAGGACTTGAAAGTTGAAATGACTCATTGATCCACAGGTTGCAGAATGGATGCTGTATTAACAAGCATGAAAATAACATTAATCTTGTACATCTCCATCAGAGCTCTCGGGTAAGCAGGTGCATTGTCATTGTCCTTTTGAAAGAAACATTTCACTAGTGGGCTTAAAATATTCACTAAACCATGTTACAAATCCATTCATAAAGCACAGGCAGATCATTTGTAAGAGCCCTGGGTTTTTCAGAATAGTAAATGAGCATTGGCTTCAACCTAAAGTCATTAGTTTCATTTGTCCTAGCAAAAGACTAAGGATGTCATTTGAAACTTTGAAGCCAGGCATTCACTTCTCCCAAACTATGAAAGTCCTAGATGGCATCTTCATCTAAAAGAAGGCTGTATTGTCTACATTGAAAATCTGTTCTTTAGTGATGCCACCTTCATCAATGATCTTAGATATGCTGACAACTTATTTCAGCCTTACCCTGCTGCTTCACCTTGCACTTTAATGTTATAGAGATGGCTAATTTCCTTAAATCTCATGAACCAATCTCTGCTAGCTTAAAACTTTTCTCCTGGAGCTTCCTTCCTCTCACAGCCTTCACAGAATTAAGGGGAGTCAGGAACTTCCTCTGGATTAGGCTTTGGTTTGAATATGTTGTTGTTGCTGGTTTGATCTTCTATCCAAGCCACTAAAATTTTCTCCATAACAGCAATAAAGCTACTTGCTTTCTTATCACTTGTGTGTTCACTGGAGTTGCACTTTTAATTTCCTTCAAGAACTTTTCCTTTGTATTCACAATTTGGCTAACTGTTTGGCACAAGAGGCCTTGCTTTTTGCCTATCTCAGCTTTTGACATATCTTTCTCACGGGGCTTAATCATTTCCAGCTTTTGATTAAAGTGAGAGATGTGTGATTCTTTCTTTAACTTGAACACTTGGAGGCCACTGTGGGATTATTAATTAGCTTAATTTCAATATTGTTGTGTCTCAGAAAATAAGGAGGCTCAAGGAGAGGGAGAAAGACAAAGGAATTCCTGGTCAGTGGAACAGTCAGAACATATATAACATTTATTGCTTAAGTTTGCCAACCTATATCGGTCACCTCAAAACAAATACAATAGTAACATAAAAGATCACTGATCACATATCACCATAACCAATATGAAAATTTTGAAATATTCCAAGAATTACCAAAATGTGACACAGAGAAACAAAGTGAGCACATGCTGTTCAAAAAATGGTGCCAGTAGGTTTTCTTGATGCAGGGTTGCCACAAAACTTCAATTTTCAGAACACCATATCCGTGAAGTGCGATAAAGTGAGGAGCAATAAAATGAGGTATGCCTGTACATGGTTCAAAGTACTCCCTACTGTTAAGATATTTTTTCACTGCATTCCTTCAGAATCATCTCTGCAACTGTTGATATCAGGTAATAATAATATACAGATATAGCAAGAGAAACAATTGACAGATCAGTAACTGTCTGCCAGGTACCATGGAAGATGTTGGTTTGCTGCAGAAAGAAACCACATCAAGAACAGCCGCAGCAATTAAGTCACTATCTGATTAATTTTATGATAATATCCTGTCAATCTCTAAAGCCCATTTTAATTCAGCACAGCACAAATAAACTAGTAAAACCTGGCAAGAATCATAAGCCTACATCTTTCAACTCTTAATGTTCACATCAATCTCTGCAATTCTTTCAAGTATGTAATATTACTTTGGTTTACTATTTTAAACCGATAAAGGCACTTTGTTGGCATTTCTTATCATAATGGCACTTACTCCACAATTTGGGAAAGAAGGTGTAGATTCTGCCAGATAATGAGACTTTAACTGATTCTACTTCCTCAAGGCACAGTCACGTAAGGAATGGGTCATAGCTCTGTTATATGGGAACGCTAAGAAGAAAATTTACTAAATAAATTTTTGGCAGTGCAGTAAGTTCCTTCTTTAAGGAAACATGACCTCCTCTTTATTTTAGGGGCTATGAGTCTGTGATCCTGGTCATGTCTGGGAATTGATTGAGAAGCCATGACCTGACCCTCCAATGTGGTCATTCAAATAAGACTCCAATTCAGAAAACTTAAGCTCTTCAACTTACACAAATAAAGCAACATGGATAGGCTGTCCATCCACTCAGTCCTAAGGACAACATGATCATTTACCAACACCAGACATCTTAGTGGGTCAAAGCTCCCCAATCTTCACCTTGGCTCTGCTGTCCATGATAGTAACTATATTTACCTTTTCTCTCAGGTTTAATTGTTGCATTTGGTCCCTGCACTCTAGGCTCCCATCATCCCATTGAAATAAGAGGGACTTTTTCTTCAATAGTGCCATTTCTTGTTGTCACCATGGACATCAGAGTATAGCCACTACAAAGCCCTTGGGGAGGACAGGGTCCACTTCAACAGTGTATTTTTCAAGTGTTGGTACAGGGAGGGTCCTCTGGACTTTCCTGGGGATATTGGTAGAAAATAGGTGAACAGGTTTTACATAATAATCTCTATCTCCCTAAATATACTAATGTGTTCCTCCACAAAATAGCAAGAAAGTTCAGGAATCTCAATTTCATCAGTGGGGCACATTTGGGTCCAAGTAGTCACTTCCAGCACCTAGGGCAACATATTAAATCAGGAATCTCTATTTATAGCATTCATAACAGAAAATCCTACCCAATTCAACATTATTCTCCCTCTACCCTGATCCTGTCGTGGGGTGAACCAAAGGAGAGACCACACAAGTCAAAGTAATTTGCAAGCCAATTAGGAGTCTTTATTAGCTGACCTGCAACTGTCTCAGAAACCCAAGAAGGAGGAATCAGAGAGCAGCCCCTAGGAGTTCTCAACGGGGGCTTATAAGGGTCAAGAACACAAGCATATCCACAGAAGCAGGGAAAAGGACATTATCTTTTAGAGTCACATCTTGGTTTGCAGCTGTAAGCAAGCAATCTTATCTATAGAAGCAGAGGAATGCCATTTGCTCTTGCACAATACATCCCATTCATTTAGTTTCTTAACAATGATTATTGTTCAATTTTTAACTCTTGGGAACTTTCTGCCCTGGATCTTGTGACTCTGGATACCTTCTTCTTGCTAGGGCCTGATTTATTGCCTGATTTATTGCTCCTGACCCCCACATTAGGTCTCATGCTACCTGACTTTAAAGTACATTACAAAGCTACAGTGGTCATAACAGCATGGCTCTGGCATAAATATAGCCAAAATGACCAATGGAATCAAACTGAGCTTCAGAAATAGACCCTCTCTTCTATGGACAATTTATCTTTGATAAGGTAGTCAAGCTAGTTCTATTGTTACAGAGCAGCCTCTTCAAGAAATGGTGTTTAGAGAACTGAATATCCATATCCAAATGAATGAAAGTGGATGCCTACCTTATACCCTACAGAAAAAATGCATCAAAAGGAATCAAAGATCCTAAAAAAATCAAAGACCAAAATGTTAGAGCTACAAATGAAAAACTTTTCAAAGAAAATATAGAAAATAAT
>PVIY010032339.1:9565-29170 GCA_004026745.1 Myrmecophaga tridactyla
AAAAAAAAAAAAAAAAAAAAAAAAAAAAAAAAAAAAGCAGCCTATGCAATGGTAGACAATATTTGGAAACCACACATCAGATAAGGGTTTACTATCCAGAATAAAAAAAGAAATTCTTCAACTCAACAACAAAAACAAACAACCCAATTTAAAAATGGGCAAAAGACTTGAACAGACACTTCTCAGAAGAGGAAATACAAATGGCTAAAAGGCACATGAAAAGATGCTCAACTTCACTGGCTATTGGGGAAATGCAAATCAAAACCACAATGAGATATCACTGGACACCTACTAGAAAGGCCATCATCAAAACAAAACAAAAAAAAAGAAAAGAAAAGAAAACAACAAGTTCTGGAGAGGATGTCGAGAAAGAGACACACTTATTCACTGTTGGTGGGAATGTAAAATGGTACAACTACTCTAGAAAGCAGTTTGTCAGTTCCTAAGTATAAGCTAAGTATAGAATTACCATATGATCCAGCCATCCTGTTGCTATATATCTATTCAGAGGACCTGAGGGCAAGGACACAAAGGGACACTTGCACAATAATATTTATAGCAGCATTACTTACAATTGCCAAGAGGTGGAAACAGCCCTAATGTCCATCAACAGGGAAGTGGTTAAACAAGCTGTGGCATATTATGATGGAATATTATGCAGCTGTAAGACCATAAAGTCAAGAAACATATAACAACATGGATTGACCTTGAGGAAATTAGGCTGAGTGAAATTAGCCAGAAAGAAAAAGACAAATGCTGTGGGGTCTCACTAATATGAACTAACATTAATGAGTGAATTTGCAGGTGTGAAGTTAAGAATACAGGTTAGCAGGAGATAGAAAAAGGATAGTGATTGGATCATTGGTGCTGAAGGAATACAGATTTTGCTGCAGGACTGATTCAAAAATAATTAAGAAATGGATCACACAATACTACCGTTTTGTAGCAGAATACTATAAGTGCACTGAATGAGGTGGAATGTGAGTATGAAATAAGGAGAAACCTCGGAGAACTTATGAAACCAAAGGAAAAATAGAGGATAAAGATTGAAATGGTAAAATTTAGGAATACCTAGAGTGTACAATGATGGTGATTGAATGTACAAATTAAAAATGTTTTTGCATGAGAGAGAACAAATGAATATCAGTATTGCAGGGTGTTGAGAATAGATGATATATGAGAAAAAGTACAATCAATGTAAGCTAGGGTCTATAGTCAATAGTAACATTGTAACATGCATCCACTGAATGTACAAAGGCATCATGCCAAAACTATATGTCAACAGGTGGGGGTATTAGGAAAAGGGTATGGATTTTTTGTGGAAGAAAAGGAAATGTCTTCAGATAGAGTATGGTGGTAAAAGCATGTCTATATGGTTAGGTTGGATTGTATGATGTGTGAACAAAACTGCTTTGAATGAATAGAGAGAAAGAAGTGCTAGAGAAAATTTTGAGAAAGAGATGGACCTTTTCACTGTCAGTAGAGAAATGAGAGTTCTAGCCCATTGAAGGGCACTGTGGTGCTTCCACAGAAGGCTAGGGGTGGGTTTGCCATATGATCCTAATACCCCATTGCTTGGTATATACCTGGAGGAACTGAGTGTGGAGACATGAATGGATGTTTGCACACTAGTGTTTCTGGCTACAGTGTCTAGATTCACAATGAATGGAGGTGGCCTAGGAGTATAATGACTAAGGAATGGAAGAGGAAACTATGGTGTGTGTGTATATATATATATGTGTGTGTGTATATATATGTGTATATCATATATACACGTATATATATACACACACACACACATATATATGTATATACATATACAATGGACTCCTGAGCAGCAAGAAGGAATGAAGTTGTGAGATATGCAACTAGGTGAATGAACCTTAAGAGCTGTATGTTGAATGAAATATCAAGAAGAAAAAGACAAGTGTTATCATACCTGAATCATATGGACTAACTGTAATATAAAAGTTCTGGGAAGAGAGCATCGTTTATCCAGTTGGGGCTTATTGCAAAGGGTCCTAGATTGTAAGCTCTTACAGCACTCATATATATTCAGGAAATGTAACTGTTAATTTTAAATTCTGATGTACTGGGCTCTTTATATATAACACTCTTTCCCAGAAACTTTGGGTGTGTATGTGACACCTGAGACTCAGAGTTATAACTCTGAAGCTATGAAAATCAGCAGTAACCCATATAAGAAGTGTTTAAAAAGTTGAAAAACTGATCAGACAGCTAGTGGACATATGAATGAAGTTGATCAGGGTAGGACTAAGGTATATCAGAAGACTGGGTAAAGGATGATATCATCTATATATTATTTTTTAAATTTATTTTTAATTTTTTTTCATGGGCAGGCATGGGGAAATGAACCAGAGTCTCTGGCATGGCAGACAAGAGTTCTGCCACTGAGCCCCCATCACACTGCCTGATGTGATGGTGTGAGACTAAAAAGAGAGATGTCTATTTGGTGCAAAATTTACATTTTGGGTAGTGCATTTCCTAATTTAACTTGTATGGTCAGTTTAGTTGAACACCATATGTACATGGAACCTTGAATAGGGCATGATATTTTGTTGGTATGTGCAGGCTAGTGTGATGCTCCTATAAATCCCAGAATGATTTGGGCAGTGAATAAAGAAGTTTTGCAAAGTCACCATGGGGAAAGGGGTGAAAGGAGGAAATATTCAACTTCCCTATTTGCAGAATGGCGGGCATTCTCTCAAGCAGTGGGGACAATCAAATCAGTAGGCTGAGCCCTCGATCTTGGGATTCATCCTTATGAAACTTGTTTCTACAAAGGACAGATTAAAACTGTTAAAATTAGGCCTAAGAGTCACCCCTAGAGAGCCTCCTTTGTTGCTCAGATGTGGCCTCTCTCTCTAAGTCAACTGAGCAGATGAACTCACTGCCCTCCCTCCTTCTTGGGTCATGACTTTTGGGGGTGTTAATCTCCCTAGTAATGTGAGGCAGAAAGCCTGGGTTAAGCCAGGCCCAGCATCAAGAGATTGGGAAAGCCTTCTTGACCAAAATGTGGAGGGGACAAATGATGTCAGTATTGCAGGGTGTTGAAAATAGTAAAAGGGCAAAAGTACAATCAATGTAAGCTAGGGTCTAGTGTCATCAGTAACTGCTTCCACTGAATGCAGCAAAGGCATTATGCCAGAACTGATTATCAACAGGCAGGGGGATTGGGAAAGGGTTATGGATTCTGTGTGGAAGAAAAGAAATTGTCTTCAGATAGAGTATGTTAGCAAAGACATGTGTATACAATTACACTGGATTGTATTTGTCAATAAATCTGTTTAAAAATGAACAGAGAGAAACAAATGCTAGAGAGAATGGGGAGAGAGTGATGTACCTATTCACTATTCGTAGGTAAATGAGATGTCTAGCCACTTGGAGGTCAGTGTGGTGATTCCACAAGAGGCTAGGAGTGAGGTTGCCACAAAATCCTGAAACCAGTTGCTCAGTATATACCTGGAGGAACTGAGTGTGAGGATGTGAATGGACATTTGCACACTGGTGTTTCTGGATGCAGTGGTCATGATCCGCAATGAATGGGGGTGGCCCTAATGATACAATGAATGAGGAATGGAAGGGGGAAACTATGGTGTATACATACAATGGACTACTGAGCGGCCACAAGAAAGAATGAAGATGTGATGCATGCAATTGGATGAATGAACCTTAAGAGCTGTATGTTGAGTGAAATGTCAGGAACAAAAAGGCAAATATTATCATGCCTCAGTCGTATGGACTAACTATAAGATAAAAATTGAGTGAGCTAAAGTTGAAAGCATGTGTTCTTAGGTTGGGGATTATTATGAAGGGTCCTATATTGTAAGCTCTCACAGCAGTCATGTGTATTCAGGAGGTGCAACTGTTAATTCTAAATTCTGAGATACTGAGTTGCTCATGTGTAACCTGGTCTTTCCCAGACACTGCAAGTATTTATGTGACTGAGACTCAGAATTAGAGCTCTAAAGCTATGAAAGTCAGCAGGAACCCCATATAGGAACTGTTTAAAAAGTTGATGAAATGATTAGACATTGAGTGGACATATGAATGAAGCTGATCTGGATAAGACAAAGGTGTATCAGAAGACTGTGTAAAGGCTGATATCATCCATATTTAAAAAATTCAATTTCTGTGTGAGATTAAAAAGAGAGATGTTTATTTGGTGCAAAATGTATATTTAGGGTAGCGCATTTCCTAATTTAACTTGTATGGTCAGTTTAATTAACACCATAAGTACATGGAATCTTGACTAGGACATGAGATTTGTTGGTTTGTCCAGGTTTGTGTGATGCCCCAATAAATCCCAGAGAGATTTGGGCAGTAAATAAAGAAGTATTTGCAAAGTCCCCTTGGGGAATGGGGAGAAAGGGGGCAATATTTAATTTCCACATTTGGAGAATTTCTGATATTCTAGCAAACAGTGGGGACAAATCAATAGGCTGGGCCCTTGATCTTGGGGGTTGCCCCTATGAAACTTATTCCTGATAAAGATAGGCTAAGCCTAACTTTGAATTAGGTCTAAGAGTTTACCCCCAGAGAACCTCTTTTGCTGCTCAGATGTGGTCTCCTTCTCTAAGCTGACATGGCAAGTAAATTCACTGTCCTCCCCCTCTCTACATGGGTCATGAGTCCCAGGGTTGTAAACCTCCCTGGCAATGTGGGACAGAAGTCCTGGGATGAGATGGGACCCAGCTTCAAGGGATTGAGAAAATCTTCTTGACCAAAAGGGGGAAGGGAGAAGTGAGAGAAAATACAGTGTCAGTGGCTGAGAGATTTCAAACAGAGTCAAGAGGTTATCCTGGAGATTATTCTTATATGTCATATAGATATCCTCTTTTTTAGTTTATGTTTGTATTGTATTGGCTTAAGGGAAGTGCCTGAACTGTAGAGCTGTGTTCCAATAGTCTTGTTTCTTGATGATTATATAATGATACAGCCTTTACAATGTGACTGTGTGCTTGTGAAAACCTTGTGTCTGATGTTCCTTTTAACTAGGGTACAGACAGATGAATAAAACATATGGATAGAAAATTAACAAAAAATGTGAGGAATGGAGGTTAAAATAAATTGGGCAGATGGAAATACTAGTGATCAATGAGAGGGAGGGGAGAGGGATATGGTATGCATGAGTTTTTTTCTTTGTTCTTTTTTACTTCTCTTTCTGGAGTGATGCAAATGTTCAAAAAATGATCATGGCCATGAATACATAACTATGTGATGATATGCTGAACCATTGATTGCATACCATGTATGGAATGTTTGTATATTAAGAATGTTTGCGTTTGTATGTTCTTTTACTAATAAAAATATTTTTTAAAAAGGGGGGGGAAAGAGAAATGAGACAGTTAAAGTTTCATTTACTGAGAGAATTTTGAACAGAGTTGAGAGGTTATCCTGGAGGTTATTCTTATGCACTATATAGATAGTGCATCTCTTTATAGTTTATGGTGTATAGGAGTGGCTAGAGGGAAGTATCTGAAACTGTTGGACTGTGTTCCAGTAGTCTAGATTCTTGAAAATGATTATTTAAAGATAAAACATTTACAATGTGACTGTGTGAATGTGAAAACCTTGTGTCTGATGCTCCTTATGTCTAGTGTATTGACAGATGAAAACAAAATGGATAAAAAAAATAAGTAATAGGAGGACAAAGGGTAAAGTAAATTGAGCAGATGGAAATACTAGTTGTCAATGAAAGGCAGGGGTAAAGTGCATGGTATGTATGAGTCTTTTCTTTTTTCTTTTTCTGGAGTGATGCAAATGTTCTAAAAAAATGATCATGGTAATGAATACACAACTATGTGATGATATTGTGAGTCATCAATTGTACATCATGTATAGAATGTATGTGTGTGAAGATAAAAAAAATGATGCATTGTTTGGTAATTCATTCACTTATCAAGTCATTCATGAAATGCATATTTAGCACTAACTATATCCCAGGATCAATTACAAACATTGTGAAAGAATGTACATTCAATTCATTTTTACATATGCGATGATTTTCAGACTATTGCTAAGATATCTTATTTCTATGGTAATAACTGCATATATATTCCTTTGGGTGTTTTAAAGAAAAGCTCATTGATCCTGCCATCTATGACCCAACAGATATGATGAGGTTGATTTAATTACCATTGACGTAATTATTATATGAGACCTTGTTTTAAGTGTTTACAAATATTAGCTCATTTACTCTCCACTAAAAGCTTGAGGATATTATTATTAAGCTGCACTCCATTTGAGAAATGAGTTGATGAGGCATCTTTATTTATAAATTGTACATTTAACAGCAAAACTCTGACATTGTATCACCATTCAAAAAATTATTTTCTGATGGTTATCAAATAAATGTATATTTATTAAATTCAGATAGAATCATAGGATAATAATGAGAAATAAAATTATCTGCACCATATGAATTATGAAGTCCATCTTCCTACACACAGTACTTTTCATCTGCCATAGCTCTGGATTAGTATTTACCTCTGTGTTTCAAAAAAATACGTATATTCTGTTTCTATCTTGTTTGTCTTTCTTTGAGATATTTTTCATTTAAATTATTCTGTAATGTTTACATTTTATGTTCATTTAGCTATTATCGCTTTCTGAGTAACATGGTTTGACAATTAAATTTTCTCCCCCATTCAGTATTTTTCCTTTGGATGAATAATTTCCTTTATTTGGTTTATTACTTGATAATTCTCAAAACTTTTTAACTCGCTATCAGAGTTTTCTCTGATCTTCACAGTTGCATGCAATCTGTTAATTTTAGTCCTCCCCCACACTATAGCTTTTTCTACTGGGAAGTTCTGTTCTCTGATGCTCTAATATCTGTTTCCTAGGTTTATTGCATTATCCCCATCCTGAAATTCCCTCTATCTATTCTTTGTGTTAACTCACTACTTGTGAATTGTATCTTCTTCTTTCTCCATTACCATGAGTATATAGAATACATGTTTTTAAGTGTTAATGTCTAAATATAGGTTTATTTTCTTTAGGATTTTGCAGGATTTAAAATTCTAGGTTAAAAATTATTTTAACAGAATTTTGAAGCCATTTCTCTACTGCTCTCCATCTTCCATCAGAAAACCATTCTAATTTTTGATCCTTGTACATGTACTGATTTCCTTCATCTATTATTTTTGTCTTTGGAATGTTTAAGAACATTTTAACACTTCTGTGCTTTGAGACTTCATGGTTATGATGGTGATGAAACAGATGTATGAGAAGGTGTATGTATCATTTTACAGATGCTTGAAATTCTGTGACCATCAGTATTGGAAATTTTTCTATTTCTAGCTTCTGATAATTTCTTTCCAATCATTTTTTCTCATCTATTTATACAACCCTTGTAAAAGTTAGACATTGTATTTCCTGAAATGATCCTTTTTTCTTTTGATATTTTAAGTTCCTATTTTGCATCCCTCTATTTATCTGATCCATTCTGGGATTGTTACTCAGCTATATCTTCAAAATATCTTCCCATTTTTGGGTTATCATATACAAATTTCCAAGATCTTCTTATTTTCCAATGATGCTTATACATTTGATGATAATAATTCTAGATATATATGCTTTTACATAAATAAAATTTTGCTAGAGAATAATCAGCCAAAATGCATCCCAGAAGAATATATTGCTGGCTTTCAGTGTTCTTGGAGTTAAATAAGAGAAGAAAACTGGAGATCACAAAATGAAATATAAATATTTTAATTCAATCATCACACTTATTTTTCAGATATCTCATCCTTGCCCTTGGCCACAACTGATTTTTATGCTCTTTTAGTATTTGTTAAAGTCTCTTTCCAAAATAAACTTCCAGTAATAAGAGGTTAGTTAACATACAGTTAAAGATAGTATGTTGTAGCAAGCAGGTCCCTTGTAACAGGTGGGCCCCTTGCCCCTCCTTGCACATTTACAGTACCTCCTCTTTAAATATTCCCCCAATTTCTCAGAGCAGTCAGAATTACACATAAACAAGATGCTTGCCCCGAGAATGGTTACAAATGCACGTAGGCAAGATAAGACAAGTTCTTGTAAAGAAACCCCTCCACAACTACTCCATCTGCTTCTGTAAAACCCAGCTTCATGCCCTTCCTGATTTAAACCAGCCTGTCATTTCCTTCCAACAGCACCAGTTACTATATTAAGCATACTTTGTCTTTGATGTGTCATCCTGTCTATAAAAACTGATGTTAATCTTTTGTTCAGGGTTCAGACTTTCAGACACTACTCAGCTGAGTCCTATGGCCATAGATAAATAAAAACCTACTTGATGAAACTTCAGACCCTTGGCCCCAGTTTCTTCTGTTTCCGTGTAATGTTCCTGAAGGCTTGCAGCCTTGTCTCTGGTTTTGTGCAACATTTCTGGGGGCTCATCTGGGATCAAGAGGCTGTTGATATTTTTCACCTCCCTCATCCTCAGTGGCAGCATTGCCCAGACTGGAGAACTGATGGAATCCAGTACTGGCAATGGGGTTTTCCCCCATCTATCAGATTCCTGACCTCTCTGGCCAGGGCACTCATCACCACTGGAGCAGCAATGGATCTGGGACAGTTTCTGGAATCAGGTTCCTGGGAGCACCACCCATCTGACTGGTAAGCATCTGGCTGCATCAGTTTCAGCCACTCATAAGAGGCTAGGAGAGCCTGAGTGGAAAGGGAGACTGATCACCTCCCAAAACTCTCCAAGTACCAGTCTCTGTCTGGAGGACCAGGGGAAATGGAAGTTTTCACATTTAGTTTCAGGAAGGGTGGTGTGAGAGGGGTGTTGTAGTGTGTGCGTGTGACTGTGTGAATGAAAGGAAGTCCTGGACCACAGAAGCCATGCACCAGGCTGTGAGTGAGTTTGGATTCTGCAAGTTCATGGTGATCCTCATGTGGCTTAGGGTGGGCAACCCCCAAATGGGGCCAGCCAGGGGTTTATACAAGACCACCAGAGCCAAGAGGCACCCAACATCCCCACTAGGGGAGCAGCCAGACCAAATGAAGTGACAATTTATTCAAAACCCTTTGTTGTTTCTTTGTAAGCCCTCTCCCTAATCATTGGCATCACCAATATGGGAGGGGAAGTGGGTAAGACACCATTGTAGTGCATGATATCTAACTTTAAGAAAGTTTTTACTGATGACTGGGGAGTCAAGCAAACCCCTGACTGACTTAGGAAACTGTGTGAATGAAAGCGGACTACTTTTGGGGAGGATAAAAAGAAATTCTTTTGCATTGTGACCTATCGTTACTCTGTTTTATAAATTAAAATATTCACATTTCAGAATAAGAGGAGAACATCTGCGTAGGGATTTTAAAATTTATCTCATTAAGAGAGTCTGTTCTGTACAACAGATGTTGCGATGTGTGACCTTGGTAAAAACAGTTGAAATGTGCACCCTAGCTGGGAGCATTGTCTATCCTCCTGGAAGGATGTGTACTTTAATAAAAATATCTAGGTCCCAGGAAGCTCCTCCTGGTCCCTAGCCAGTTCCCAGAGGACCAAACTGGGCCTGGTCACATAAGCTAAATGGAATTTGGCCATTATTATGTGAAGATAAGATAAAAAGAGGAAAGAAAAAAAACTGCATGCAAGCAGTTGGAGAAAGAAAGAACAGAAACTAAGGAGAAGAGAGAAAAGAATCTTAAGAGAGAGGGAGAGCTCTTCATCAAAATCTTATGTTCTGCTATAGATCTTAACTAAAGAGACTTTGAATGCTGTCTCCAAGATTGCGTGGATTTTTTACTCATGAAAGTTGGAATGCTGCTTCTGAAACTCTCCAGCACTTCTCTTCAGGTATTGGTGCCATCTTACCTGGTGATGTAACTATACTTTATTTTTGAGGACTCTTTTAATTACTATCTTTTAATTATTTCCTTTAA
The DNA here is from genome assembly GCA_004026745.1 of Myrmecophaga tridactyla. Classification (NCBI taxonomy): domain Eukaryota; kingdom Metazoa; phylum Chordata; class Mammalia; order Pilosa; family Myrmecophagidae; genus Myrmecophaga; species Myrmecophaga tridactyla. The sequence goes on from PVIY010032339.1 coordinate 19,463, forward strand.
TTACTTTCCTAATAAAATCTGTTTCTATATCACTGAAGTCTGCATTGTCTGCAAATCTGAATCTATAAATCAAATGGCCACAAATATCACATTGCTTTTTGCACAGCAAAATTGGCACTGTGAGCAGGACTCTCATTTCAGCACGGCTTCATAATGGCAAAGGTCAGTAAGATGAGCTTTGGAAAATTTGCGTGGAAAATATGGACTGTGTTCTTCTGAATATTATAATGCTTTATTAGGACCATTCTTGATAAATTTGAAGCTGCTGGTATCTTGTCCTTTTTGTATGCAGAATGTTTTGGATTTAAATGGTTTGTCTCCCTGGGTTGTACTTTCTAATGCTATAAGCCATTTGGGAATTTTTAAGTCAGTAGCCCTGTATAAAATTTACTTGAAATAGATTAATACTGAGCCATAAGCTTTAGACCTAGATTAGGAGATAATGTCATTTTTGAAAAAGTCCTCTAAGCACAAAGTAAAGAATCAAGAAATCCCAGAATGGGATGATTTGACTTACTCCTCACTTGCAAAGGAATGGGCAAATTGAACAGGACCCTGTGAAGATTGGGGGAATAGAATTAAACAAGGAGAGGCTATTCAGGTTGCTCTGTGTCTAAAAAACATTCCATTAGGAAAAGGGGAAGAAATGATTGGAGTGTGTAGAAGAGGATAGACTTTGTTAACAGAATATTAAAAAATGTGTAAACAGAAAGATTGAGCAATCTCTGAAAAAAAATAAATTATTAAAAGGAATTGGCAGAATTATAGGAAAAAATGTCCATGCTGCAGAATCAAAATTTTGTTCTGGAAAATCAAATTTGTAATTTTCAGCCAGTAGCTGAGAGAGCCACAGTCCCTGTGGCCCAAAATAAGTATGATAAGAGATGAGGTAAAGTAAAGGAAAGTATATATGGCACTAGCCACTGCCACTGCTAACTGGGACCCTGATAAGTGGGATGTGTTGGAAAGAGGCAGATAAGGGAAAAAAAAGGGAATATTTTAGATGAGAAAGTTTGTCAGAAAAAAAGAATAAAAATCCTCCCAAAATAGGAGCTGGTCCAATACAAAGGCAAAAAGAAAAGAAACAGGGCAATCAGATAACTTTCAAAACCACTATAAAAGAACAAAAAATAACTGACATTCTTAGGTGTTTTACTCAAATAACTGGTAAGCCATTAATTACCTGGATGGTCAGAATTGTTGATGCAGGGGCTGGAGAAGTGGTGCTGGACTATGCTGATTGCATAAAACTTGTAGGAATTAGCACAATCCCTTTATACAGACTGGTTTCCAGGAGTTTAGTCAGCAGACTGGAAAAAGTTCCAACTTGCTGGCATTGGTTGCACAAATATGTAATGAACAATGATCTTCTGACACTATTTGGTCATGAGATAATCAACCCTCATACACTTTGTGAGATGCTATGTAGAAATTAAAAAGGAAGTTATGAAGTCAGCAATTGTATTGAGAGAGGCAGACACATACCACCTCCTCCCTGTTAATGCTTCACTAAGAAATGCTATCATTAAGACAGCACCTCCAGCATATAAACACTTGATAAAGACTTTATTACTAGGAAAAATATGCAATCCACTTAAAAGTATCTGAACTAAATGGCGGAGCTGAGAGATATAGGAGACTGGAATACAGGGAAAGGAAAGGCCAAAAGATACACTGGGAAATGGTCCCCCAATACAAGTGGCAGGATTTCCCACAGAGACATGTTCCTGGCCCTGCTGGAAGTGCGGTCAACTGTAAAAGTACCAACATTTTGTCAAATAATGAGATAAAGAGAATGTATGAAGAAAAATATAAACCAAGTTATAATTGTAAAGTGAATAGTACTCCTACCCCTGGCAAGGCAGAAGACCTGTGTCCGGCTCCCTTGACACCTCTGTATCTTCATTTAGTCCCTTTCTTCCAAAAAAAGAGGTTAGGCCAAACCCCACTACATTTGATTCCAAATTTTTGACTCTCCTTTGTTTTTATGTTTCATATTTTTAAATTGGGACAGCTGTTTAATATTGAGAGACTCCTTGCTTGCAAGTTTTATCCTTAGATTTTTTTTTGAAAAAGTCTTGATATATGCCATTAATTCTCATTAAGAAATTGTACATTGATGTTTCAAATATGCATTAGCTAAAGCATTTTAAGTATTTTAACATTATTCTGACTAATTCAATTTTAATAGTAATTGTATGAGGTGAAATGTCATACATTACTTAAAGTAATGACTTCAGTATGAAGGATATAAAGGGTGTGCTTTTACTAAAAGGAAAAAGAATAATTTTGTCCTAAAATAAAACAAATGACTTTAACAGAATAAGGAAAATGTAAAACAAAGCCTGAACAAATACAGTAAGTTGCTGAAGGTTTGTAGAAAAAGAAAATTATGGCCAAAGTTAGGAAAAGTTTTAGGGGAACTAAAAGGGAAGGTGTTGAAAGCAGTACCTGAACCTTTAGCATCTACCCTCCCTTACGTGAGTTGGAACCAGGGTACTTGGTGTGGGCAAAAGACTGGAGAAGAAAAAAAAAAAGCTCCCTCCATCCTCAATGGAGAGGTCCCTACCCTGTTATTTTAGTAACTCCAACAGCTGTCAGAGTGGCAGAGGTCATCCCATGAATTCACCACTCTCAGGTCAAGAGGGCCACCACAGACGAACCCCTGGGAGTGCACCCCTGATCCTGAACACCCAACGCACATCATTCTCCAGAAGCCACTGTGTCCTTCTCCATCACAACTGAGATTAGCTGACCAGCCCACAATTGAGGTCTGAATGACCATCATTGCCCTGCTCTAGCTCACCGGAAGCAGCTAGTCAATGCAAGGCCAAAGCCTGAGGAAACCTCTGAGTCCTGCCTCAGTCATCCCAGAAACTGACTGATCTATGCATGGCTGAAGATTAAGGAATTGATGCATGAACATCTCGGCCTGCTGGGTCTTTGGACTAATTGTCTTGCTCTTTGCGTTTGTCTTTCATTTAGCAGCTTTAGCCCTCCTGGAAATGGGTTGCCTGGAGTTCTTCCTGAAAACCAACTTTACTCTAATTTGGTGGGAACCCTCCTACTCAGGTAGCTCCCCCCTTCCTAGCCACTGCCCAGGGTATGTATCTCCATTCCTTTCCTGAGGCTTATTATACATTCATGTGGTGGCACTCCCCATAGCCAGCACCATGCGTCTCACTCCTCTGTTTCTGCTCAGCATGGTCATAAGCCTTTCCAAGGAGAATGACACATGCAAGGCATGCCTCAAAACCACTTATGTTGGGGAAAAGATGGCAACTATAACCAGTCTTCATGCCAGGGCAGTTCTCAGACCTGCATTATTCTGTATGCACTAAAGGAAGGTGCCCCAGTATGCTATAATCCCACACTGCCAGGTTCAGTGGGGCTGTTTTTGCTACTCCAGGGTGGCAAGGCTATTGCCATAACCCCCTAGAAAGGGAAGCTGTTCCCAAGTCTACCTGACCTTCAACACAATGTACAGTTTTACCCTTCATTGAATCCGAAACCTTTCCTGGTGTGATCCTCCTGGTAGTGCAATGCATACCAGATCAGGGGGAGCTCTGGGCTGTGCTGAGGTGGAGGCCTTCTGGGAGCTGGTGCCATGCAGTTTGTCTCTTGCTCAAAGCTATGAGCTGGGCCCTCACTAAAGGAAAAAAAAAAAAAGCAACAAACTTGGTGTGTTGGTTTGAAAGAAAGTGTGCCCCCTAGAAAAGCCATGTTTTAATCAAAATATCATTTTGTAAAGGCAGAATAATCTCTATTCAATATTGTATGTTTGAAACTGTAATCAGATCACCTCCCTGGATGATGTGATTTAGTCAAAAGTGGTTGTTAAACTGGATTAAGGGACGACATGTCTCCACCCATTTGGGTGGGTCTTGATTAGTTTATTGGAGTCCTATAAAAAAGGAAATATTTTGGGGAATGAGAGATTCAGAGAGAGAGCAGAGAATACTGCAGCACCACAAAGCAGAGAATCCACGAGCCAGCGACCTTTGGAGATGAAGAAGGAAAACGCCTCCCGGGGAGCTTCATGAAACCGGAAGCCAGGAGAGAAAGCTAGCGGATGACACTATGTTTGCCATGTGTCCTTCCAGCTGAGAGAGAAGCCCTGACTGTGTTCGCCATGTGCCTTGTCACTTGAGAGAGAGACCCTGAACTTCATCAGCCTTCTTGAACCAAGGTATATTTCCCTGGATGCCTTTGATTGGACATTTCTATAGACTTGTTTTAATTGGGGCATTTTCTCGGCCTTAGAACTGTAAACTAGCAACTCATTCAATTCCCCTTGTTAAAAGCCATTCCGTTTCTGATATATTGCTTTCCAGCAGCTAGCAAACTAGAACACCTGGGTTCCCCAAAACATGTGACCAGAGCTGAGACCCTGCAAGCAGGTAAGGAAATCCCAAGGCAGGTGCTGGGCATGAAGGCCAGGGAGCATACGCTGTTAAGGAGACAGATTAGTACCTCTCAGGGAGCATTGCTCCTCCCTCACTTGCAACCTCACATCACCCTGTTTGGCCCAGGAGGATGGCTGGTTAGCCAAAGACAGGTAAGATTCCTTGGGAAGAAACAGCCTAAGACAGACACAGTCGCAAAGGGGCAATCAGAAGAAAATTTGGGGCCAACAGAGGTGGGGCACAGCCCCTCAGCCCCCCACCCAAACTTTGCAGGGTCCTGAACCCTGCATTGCTACATTGTTTCCCATACCAAGCTCAATCAGGTGTGGGACATACCTGTAGGAGCAAGGGTTAAAACAAGACTGGCTGAATTTGTTGGGAGCAGCTGATGTCAGGCTGGTGGTGGCAGTAAACTGTGGAGATTGTTATGTAGAACAGTCTGAGAGATGAGAATGTCTACCCCAAATGTTTATGTTAAATATGAAGGAAGAGAGCACTGAAAATTAAGCACTCTGATTCCTCAGGAAAGGCATGCATGCCTTTTGTCACCCTGTAGTATATATAGTCTGGATCTGGTTAAGAATAGAGTTGTCTGTTGTCTGTTATCACTGATCTTCAGACCCCCTGATCCCGTCTCTTTTGCGTCATTCCTTAATATCCTTCGAGCTCTATTCCATAGGAAGCAATACATACCAACACCTGCAACAAGACAAGGACAAAATGTAGGTGATTTCTAAGTTAGGGTAAGCATCAAAGGGGGAAAATGTAGCAAGCAGGCCCCTTGCAGCAGGTGGGCCCCTCACCCCTCCTTGCACATTTGAACTACCTCTTCATTAAAAATTCCCCAAATTCCTCTGAGCAATCAGAACTACATGTAAACAGGATGCTTGCCCTGAGAAAGGGTTAAACTGCATGTAGGCAAGATAAAACAAATACATGTAAAGAACCCTCCCCTAACTGCTCATCCGCATCTGTAAAACCCAGTTTCGTGCTCTTCCCAATTTAAAGCAGCCAATCATTTCCTTCCAACACCACCTATTATCATATTAAGCTTACCTTGTCTTTGATGTGTCATCCTGCCTATAAAAATTGATGTTAAACTTTTGTTAGGGGCCCAGACTTTCAGAGGCTACTCAGCTGAGCCCTATGGCCATAGAGAGATAAAAACCTACTTCATGAAACTTCGGATCCTCAGTCCCAGTTTGTTTTGTTTCCGCGTAATGTTCTTGAAGGCTTGCAGCCTTGTCCCTGTTTTCATGCAACAGTATGAATCTCACATTTCAAATTGTTCCTTATTCAGTCTTTATATGGATATTACTCTTTTGTCTTTATGTATTTGAATGAAGGCTGACAGATCAGTTATCAAAAAGGAAACTTCTTTTAGAAACAATAATACAAAATATGTTGATCATATTAATAGAAGTGTTCTTCAAAGACCTTTTCTCATGTCATTACAAAATCCTAAAAGATGGGCGGTGCAATGGTGGCTCAATGGCAGAATTCTCACTCACCATGCCAAAGACCCAGGTTCAATTCCCAGAGTCTGCCTATGCCAAAAAAAAAAAAAAAAAGCTAAAAGATAATGGCTATTATCCCCACATCACAAATGAAAGAAAAATTATTTGATTTCCATAAAGGTGCCAATTGTGATATAAATCAACAGTCAAAACCTTCATGTTAAGGTGAAGAAAATCTATTTCCTCAGGCAAAACAAATTGTTTAAAAGTCATACTAAGTATTTGGCATTATGGTGATGTGTTACTTATATAATGTTAAATAAGTCACTGCTCCTTACATTGGATGTTCAGACCAGAACCCCCGTAGGTATAAAACAAGCATAAATGCTAAGATATAAATTGATACATTGTGGGAATTAAAGTTTTCTGATAATCCAAATGACAAATTTTTTAACTTCAGAACCTGTACTTAATATTTAAACATTTGATTATCAAAAAAAAATGGTGTAGACTTCATTCAACAACACATTATTCTAGGGCAGGCGACGGTGGCTCAGAGGACCCGGGTTTGATTCCCAGTGCCTGCCCATGTAAAAATAAATAAATAAATAAATAAAAAACAACAACAACACATTATTCTAGTTGTACCCCTGTTGTACAACACTGTTAGATCCTAACAGTGTTGATAACATCAAGTTCATATTAAAATTCTAGATAGAAGTGACATTTATAAAGATAGATGGGAGTGACACTTATATGGATTGATTGAAGGAAGTACAATCCCTACATTCATCTATATAGTTTCAAATTTATACTTAAACTAGAAAGAATAATAGAGTAATTTATTATAGGATCACATTGTTCTGCCTTTATAAAATTGCTTGTACTCTATTTTCTTTTCTTATTATTTCCTTGACCTTCCTAGCTGCATTACATGAAACCATAATAAACAACATCCAATTATTTTTACTGTAGTGTCGCTATTGGGAATACCATAAAATACATCTCTGGGTTATATTGAGTGTGAAACATGAAAATACTATCTCTCGCATCTCAGTGTCAGGAATGATTGGCCTCCAGAGAACAACTGACTTTGCCTGGGGAGGGTCAAGGAGGTGCATAGGCCAGGAATTGAACTGGGTCTCCTGCATGGCACCTGAGCCACCTACCATGGAACCACTGGTGCACCATGGAATAATTTATTTGATGAAGTTTTTATAAAATTTGTAATTTTCCAGCACTCTCTTCTTTTTTATCCAAGATGAATAAAAGTCCATTTGAATATCAGGTATAGCAGTTTATTAGAAAAGCATGGTGTTTCTGTATGATTTTCTTGTGATTAGATTGTAAATCTTGTCCATATTTCCGTTAGCCCTAGTTCTATCAGTTTCTGTTTTCTCCATCCTATGTTTTTTTATAATCCATGTTAAGTCATGGGTTAAGTATGTGTCAGTACAGAAAAAAAAAAACAGTAAATAAATCACAGGATGATTTGTTCTACTGTAAGTTAACTTATAGAGGCCTACCAAATAAGCACAGCTTGAATAAAGGGGAAACTTTGAGTATTTGAATATGCCTTGAAAAAGTGGGTGGTCTTAGAAAGAAGAATAAAATGTTGTAAAAACAATGAGCAAAAAATTATTCTGACAAAAACACACTTTTTTGCTTATAATTACCTAAGAGTTATTTTTTAAATAAGGAAACCATGGCACTGGCAATATGCATGAGTCATGATTCTTTCTCATTCATAAGATTTCTTATATACTGTATGTCATGTTTTAGGCGGTAGCCGACTGAGAAATCAGAGAAACTGAGTCCGAGTTTAAAATTTTATTGTCCCGGGGTGAGGTTCCCGGGTCTGGGTACTCAGGGTACGGGCCGGGGAAGTCGCGCCCCCCTAGGAGTAGTGGGGTTAGATATAGGCTAGCTAGTGGGGGTGCTGACAATGCCTATGGGGCCTGCTGTGGTAGGTTAGGAGTTTCTCCCGCTTTAGGGCCGGGGGCATAGCTACGGCCGTGTGCAGTGGGGGTCCTTTGTTTGTCAGGGCAGGTCCTGATTGGCTGAGTTTGAATAGCTGTATGCCCGGATGTTCACTGTTTTAGTTCGGGTGGGGGCCTTCCAGCTAGAGGCTACTGGGCCAGGCCTTACATTGTATACATAGTTGCATTATGAGAATGATTTTCTAACCCAAAAATAAATTAAGTGAACTTTCTTTGTTTTATAATATTAGTTTTGCCTGACATTTAAGAACTTTTCCCAGTTAAGTTCTTCCTCTTTCTGGAAACATTTGTTTCATCCCCTCCCCGCCCCCCCATATATCACCAGGTAACCTGTGGAAATCACTTTATAGGTGCAATAAGCCCCAAGGATGATTAGTGACATTATATCTCTAAGTATTTAAAATGTGAAAAATGAAGGTGCTCTAACAATGCACAATTTTAAAGTTTTACAATTTTTTAATAAAATCATGTTTATGATGATACTCATACAATGTTTTCCAGACATTCAGATTAAAAATGTATATTCTCATGATAGTTAGTTCTCGTTCTGCTAATATCTTAAGCATATCATGAAATTTCCATGTTGAGTGACCCATCAAGTGTCTCACTCTTGGACGGTGGTTAATTATTCCAGGAAGGATCACTCAAACCAAACTGAGGCAATGAGAACACTTCCTGAGTGTTAGGAAAAGGGATAAAATAGTTAAAATGATTGGTAAATGTTTGAACTAGTGTCTGTGATCCATTTTGGCAATAGTCACTTTCTTCCTGTGAACAGTAAAATGAAGAAAGATATTCTGCAACAAGAAAAAGAATATCAAAGACAATAAGAAGAAAATGTATCAGAAACACAAAAAAAGAAATGAAGAAATTCAGGATTTCCTGAGACAATCAGCATCATTATAATATGTCGCTCTACTTGAGACTTTTGTTTAGTTCTTACAGATTTCAAATATTAGTGCCATCTTTTCTGATTTTTTTTTAAGATTTCAGTAGTTGCAATTGATTCATTATACAAATTGAATAGCTGATACAGTGTCCCTTTTCCTTAGATCTTCTACCTTTAGGAAATCATTGGAAAATATAATGAGTGCATGTGTGGATGTGTGAGCACCTTTGCGCTTTAGTTGCTCTTGATGCACAGTTTAGGTATTTTTTGAAAGCCATGCTTAAGCTCCTTGTTCTTGAGTGCATAGACCAAGGGGTTGAGGGCAGGGGGGATGACATTGTGTAATACATTGAGAAGAACTGGAAAGATGGGTACTGTCTTTATTGCACTATGGGTGATGGAAATGACAATAACAACTGTGTAGAAGAAAAGAATTAAGATGAGATGAGATGTACAGGTACTCAGGGCCTTGGATGCAGCTTCTGCTGACTTCAGCCTTAGCACAGAGTGAAGTATCAATGCATATGATAAAATAATCATACCCAGGTCACTGCCCATGAATGTCCAAGCCAGAAATAGCTGGTAGATACTATTGACCATCCTGTCATCACACGATAAGCTAGTGACTCCAAGGTTAGAGCACAGACAATGATCAATTTGATTGCGGGAGCAGTAGTGTCTCTGAGCAGCCAACACCGGCACCGGGATTGTAAGCACGCTGTTTCTCAGTAACATGAGCACAGCAGCTTTGACCACAAAAGAGTCAGTAATCATTGATGGGTATTGTAGGGGTCGGCAAATGGCTGCATATCTATCTACAGCCATGCATAAGAAGATGCCTGACTCCATGCCCACAAAACAATGGATGGCATACATTTGAGCAAAGCACTCAGGAAGACTTATGGCCTTAGCATTGAACCACAATATAGCAAAAATCTTGGGCATGATGGTGGTAG
>PVIY010032340.1:0-29071 GCA_004026745.1 Myrmecophaga tridactyla
ACACACAAGCAGAGGCAGGCCGTGCTGGCCCAGCATGCATAATGCAGGGACTTGGGTGGTGCACACTGGGGTGCAGGGGCCTGGGAGAAGCCACAAGGTGCTAAGTCTAGGGCGTGGGGATGGGGATGCAGAGCTCTTTTTTTTTTTTAAGCATGGTTTCTCTAACCACAGCACGCATGCTTGTGAAGCACAAATAACCAGTTACTTATTAATGGCAATAATGACCTGCCCTAATGTTTTCCTTATGAGCTAGGCCAGGAATTGGCAATCTGTGAACTAATCCGGCCTCCTTAATTATTACCCTTTAACGGCAGGGCCCAGATCACTTCTGGAGCTCTATGGGCCCAGCCCACAGCCTTGTAGATGCCAGATACATCCAATTTTGGTTCAAGGTTTGGCTCAAGTCTCCTCACACCCTTGAACTTTTGGTTCATCTGAAAGCACAAAGCTAGTGCAGCCAGGCAAGCCTCATGCTGCGTCGGAGAGCGATCAGAGGGAGTTGGAGAAAAGTATTCCCTATTTATATTCTGAGGTCTAACCTAGAAATATTTACATTGGTTGAATACCACTTTTGCCCATATACCTTTAAGGGCAGGGTAGGCCCTTTCTAGGCCAGCTCTGAAACAAGTTAGGGTGAGGCTGGGAGAGGTCCTGGGGTTTTAGACCAAATGAGAACACCCTGAAGGAAACCTAAGCCTGGTCCCACTGACATCAGCAGAACCAGATTGGCCTGTGAGCATAAATGGGGAGGCAGGGGCATATATAATGCCACAAGAGTACCTCTGTCTGTAAGAAAACCTGTCTTTATTCTTAGGTTTCTCCAGGAGCTACAAGAAGGGTTCTGATCCTCCCAGAGAAAAGGAAAATGTGTTCCCACGTGAAATGCTGAGGCAAGAGTTTTACCAAGTGGAAGGGGGACAGCCAGTTGTTTAATGAAGACAGACAGACACACCTTGCTGATCTACCTTAAGCACATGAGAAATGTCAAGAAGACCCATTTAGAAAGCCACCTACATATTCTGTATAATTGTTTTTACCCAAGGATATGGAAATGGACGAAAAACCTGTGGATCAAATGCTACAAAGAGAGTAGAAGAAAGAGGAGTGTACAAAGAAACCTATATTTGAAGGCCAGTTCCAGAATGAATCCATCCACAAGACAAGGGAGCTGACAGCTAGCTGAGAGGTAGATCATGGAATGTGATGCATAGAGCTACCCTTCCAGATCCCTGCTGACAATACCCCCGCTGCATTCTTGGACTTGCAAGAGCAGGATGCAAAGGGAAGAAAGGTGGGCAGGGCCTGCCCGATGGGGATGTTAGGGAAGGGGAAAAAGTATGTTCCTGAAGCTATCAGATAGGTCTTGACCAACAAAATTTTGGAAGAGTCTACAACGCTACTCAATCTGCAGCTCCAGTGTGGGTTGCTGATACACTATGGTGGCCTTTCGGTCATGTCATTGCTTGAACTGAGTGTCAACAGGGCATTGCCAACTATAAACAACTCTGCAGATTCCAAATAAAGGCTAAGGGTGCCCCAACCAGTGGAAGTGACTGTAGAGGCTCATGAGGCGAATCTCAATCACAATACTCTTCTCTTCCCCCAAGTTCTCTGTCTTCCAGATAATCCATTAAAATAGGGCCAGGACAGTGTTGCAGCTTGATTCTGCACCAGGAACCCACTTAGGGTTTCATTCTGACTGCCATGGATCCATGATAACTTACATGTCTGGTTGCTTTGTAGACTGGGTGCTGCTGCCATCAACTGCCAGTACACTCTTGTTGTGTAGATCACACATTTGCAAATAGTTTCTCTTTAGTATTTAGCAGTGGCTTCAAATTCAAATGCCTCCCTGATAATATTCACCATGAATATGCATCAAGCCCATTCTTAGATAAATACTAATTACTTGGCCATTGATATGCTGAAAGAGAAAAGTATACTCATTGGAGAATGGATTTGTATTCAACATGAAATTTTTGGAAATGATCTGAAAGTCACAGAATGGAGCTGGTACTGGCATGCTCAGGCTGGTGGCTTTGTCACCCATCACGTGAGGGAGGAGGGTATTCTCAGGACTGCCACGCAGTCATTAACTACAGGAGATGAGTTATTTTATTTGACAAAGAAGACAGAAATTTCCCCCTAAATATAAGAATTCCTTAAAGACAGTCCCTCCTCGTTGCTGTTTTGGGAACACCTATGAATCTTCCCAGCATCAGCATCAGCCTCCTTTTGTTTAATAGAATTTTTTTTTTAGAATGTAGTGTCCTAATGCTTCCTGACACCTGGCTACAAAGTCATGCAGGAGGCCTACACCTCAGATCCACGTCACTGTGAGACTGTGTTCCAAGAAGGTCTTTTCAAGACCCAAGCTGTAGCAGATCATGGTATGGTCTGGCCTCTCTGGTTACTTCCTCAAGGTGCACTCTCTGGGAAGGGCAGCTTTGCCTGGTTGACTCACTCCATCAAAGAGCCAGAAAAAGAGTAAGCAGAAGGGACAACTGAGGTCACAAATACCACTCCCCCCGCCCCTGAGAAACCTTTTCCCTGCCATACTAGACCTCAGAAAACCTCAGAGGCCAGTCTGGTCAAGCAGAATGGAATGTGATGCATAGGGCTACCCTTCCAGATCCCTCGCCGACTCTCCCAAACCATGGCTGCCCTGCCCTCCTCACTGTCCTCACCCACCGAGTCAAGTCCAGGTCTGTCTTACTTTAACCTCAGAATCCAGCCTGTAAACTGTAGGAATGAACGTGTCTTCGCCATTCTCTGATTGCCTATGGGGAAGATGAATACTCATAAGTTCCAAAGAAGATGGTGACTACAGTACCCTCTGTGGAAAGCAAACAGAAGGAATCCCTGCTAAAACCAGCCCGGGGAATCAGAGTTCCCCTCCCCGCCCCAGAGTAGTAGTAGTCCAGCATGTCTTTGGGACTCAAACAACACTTTGCTCCTGAGATGTTCTTCTCAATTCTTCTCGTTGGCTCAAATAATATACCTAACTTCCTGTTAGTTGAATCTTATTAGAGTGAACTCCCCGGCTAGTATTGCATCAAATACTATCTGGAATAAGTGGATGACTGACAGAAGTGGGATGCCAGGCTAGTAGCCTTTGTGAGGAAGTTTGGCAGAAATTCACAATTTAAGCTCTTGGAAGGGTGGTCTCACATCTGTCCTCAATGCAAAGGCATCCCCCCCGCCTCAAAAACCATGAAAATAAGGCAGGAGAGGAAAGGTGGAACTGTGGGCATCTTTTCCCTTGGTAAGATCAAGTCATTATCCAACAACATCCAGCCAAGCCAGCCAAGCCCATCTTAGAGTGGGGGATACGTGGGAAACCCAAAGGTTTCTTTCCACTTCAACTGCATCCCCCATCTCGTCCCTTCCCGCTGCCCCCGTTCCCCAACAAGCAATGACTGAATAGCATGAACGATTCCTTATGGCTCCCTCAGTTTTAAACCTGCCCTGAGCCCCTGGCTAGAGAAGGCACGTCAAGCCCATGAGAGTGGAGCCTGCGAAGTAGGGAGGAGGCTGAGGAGAACCTGGGCCACAGCCACTTGCGTCTGCTGCTGCTGCTGCTGGAGGAGCTGCTGGAGGAGCTGTATCTGATGGTGAGTAGACAGCGGCGTCCCCGTGCCCAAGTCGGCTGGCTTTGAGGAAGAAGACGGAAGCAGCATTCTGGGTGAGGCTGTCAGCATGGGCTCCTGGGGGTGGGGTGAAACCTGGAGGAGAGAAGGAAGGGCAGGGCACATGGGCAGGTGCCATTGCTAGGGGCTTGCTCTCTTGTCATGTACATGGGCCAAATGAAACGGCCCACTAATAGCCCAAGAGCTGGAAATGGTGGTGTCTTCAATGGAAAATGAACGAGGAGATGGTGAAAAGTGCCTGAGCTGGAACCACATAGTTTACAAACGTCATATTTGAACACTTCAGTAACTGATCCAATGTGAGAAGTGACCAACAGCATGTACTGTCCCAGTGATACCATATTGTTGAGTTACTGGGGCTCTAGACCTAGAGAAATCTATTTCTACAAAATGTGGCTACCATCCCACTGTGAGAACGGGAAGGAGGCAGCTTGAATCCTTTACCTTGCTGTTCCTTTTTCAGGTATTGGGCATTGGAGGAAGAGACCACAAGAGCAGAAGCTGCCTCTCACTCTCCACTGCATCCTTTCACAGCAAGAAGAGCGTGTGGACATCAAAACAAATAAAGATGGGGAGAGATCCTGCCTCTCTTCAGCTGAAAGCAGTTTCTGTTCTCTTCCCTTCTGTCTCCCTTCTCCTGACTCTCTCCCAGCAGTTGGACACATCTTCTAAGACTGCTTATATAATTCATTTTGCAATTGCAGGGAGAGACATTTTGTTTCTGTTAGTTATGCTGACATGCAAGAGGAAAGAACCCAATGACAGGGGCTATTGCCACTTGATGGAGGACAAACTGGACACCAAGGGAAATGTCAGGCGGCCAACCCTGAGCTGTACTGGCCTCCAAACTAGACAGGCTTCTGAGGACCTGGCCTAATGACCTCTACCTGAGACAAGGCAAATGCTGAGTGAAGAAACAGAAACACCTGCGACACAGACCTGGCTGGGACATAGTGAACAGGGCCATTCTTTAGGGATTTTCTTTCTGGTCTGTTTTGTTTTATTTTTACTTTTTTATCTTCAGATGGGACTTTAGTCTCAAGTCCTTAGTTTTCTTAACCTGGATGACATCAAGGAACTCCATGGGCCTTGGTTATCACCTTAAGGAGTGAGGGGTGGAGCTGAGGATGCTCCTAAGGTGACCTCTCCATTTCTAACCCCCAGTGGACCGGTTTCCGCACTCCAAAGGGCTATGGCACAGGAGCATCGAAAGCACATAACCATGAGCTGCAAGCAGAGGGAGCCGAAACTGTCTTTGTTCCACTAGCTAAACCACAGGGAATCACATCTGTGGGCAGGGGAGGCTTAGCCTGGCACAGATACTGAGCAGATGTGAGGTGCCACTAAGGGCGATGGTGTCATGGAGAAGCTGGGAAGCAAAAGCACTGGGGATGCTGGCAATGCACCTCAGGAGTGAGGGTGGGCGGTGGCGGCAGCAGCACATGGGGCCCCTCTGCAAGGAGAGAAACAGGCTCTGGCACCGCCTCCATGCTGCTAAGCGCCTCGCTCTGCAGCTGCCCAAGCAGGGGTCAGGGGGTGACTGGCAGCAGCTGAGGCCATGACTCAGCGGCAACAGGAAGCAGCGAGGACACGCATGTGCGGGTCGCCTGGGGGGGCACCCCTGACCTACCTTGGAATCTGGGTGGGAGCCTCCTTCCTTCCCCACTGCATCAAGGTCAGTCACACCTCGGCTGAATTCCAGGGCATCGTTCCCTGGAAGTGGGACCTCGACGGCGTCAATGTCAGTCTCTTCCGCGGTGGCTGTGGAGGCCCTCTCCGCCCCAGGGAGCTGGCGGCCTGCAGGGACAACAGGAAAGGCAGGGAAGGGAACTGTGAAGCCAAGAACAATGGCCTCCTTCGCGTGATGCTTTATCTTTCAGGTATGTCAAGCCTAGGGAATGCCACTGACATAATAACATCTCCACCTATCTTGTGGCTCAAAAGAACATAAAAGTGAATTTTTAGCCCAATAAGATGGCCCCATTTTAATAGCTTTTTAAAGTCTCAAAACAAGGAAAACGTTTCTTCAAGCCTGGGTGTAGCTGCTTTGCCAGGCTGGAGTGATGCTTATATGGACAGGGTGTCGGACCCTGGAAAAGGGGCTTCACCTCGCCCCCAGCTCAGGAAAGGTATCCAGGCAGGGGAAGGAGCCCTGATTTGGGAGTCCAGAGGTGTGGGGGGGTTGCCCCAGCTGTAACCTTAGCGAGCTGTAGGATAAGCAGTGAATCACCTAAATCCCACTTTCTTCAACTAAGAAAGTATGGATAGGGCTGCGTGACAGACTAAGAGCAAGGAGAGTTGAGGCCCCCGTCCTAACAAAACATCTTCCACCCTCGGAGCCTGACCCTTCTCCTCCCACCAGAAGCAAAGCTGGGGAGAAGTCTGGGGAGAGAGGCAGTGGTGGGAGAGGGCAGCCGGCTCTCCACTCCTTCCTCACCTGCTCTCTCCACTTCTCACTGGCCTCCTTTCCGCTCAAGAAGTGCTCAAGTCTTTGATTATAGACACAGCTTAACGCCAATGCTTGAAAGCCCCATTTCTTATGTTTCTTCATTTCCTTTTTCCCTCTATTTCCTGGCATTTCACAGGAAATATTTTCTTTCTCTACATATGGGATCAGGCTCATCACTACTGTCATCAAACGATATTTAAGATGCTTTCAGGAACCAAGCACCAATTGTAAAATGGAATAGGTTAATTGAAGCAGGAAACACTGAGAGCTGATTTCCTAGCCCTAAAGCTAACCCAGGAAAAGGAGGCCCCAGTCCCTTGAGGTGCCTGACTTGTTGAACACATCGTTCTAAGGAGTCTTCCTGTGCAAATTCACATTAGCCATCTGGGGAAACATGCCTGATATTTACAAAGTAAACAGTGCACTTGGTTTTCCACCTGGCTTCTCTAGGAGCTGGGGAGTTGGCCCTGGTGAGGACAGAAAGGGCAGCCCTCCACGGGACCCTGATGGAGAAGACCCGACTTTGGTCCTGCCACTCTCTCTCTCTAGAGAGCAGCCTGTCTCCCATCACACTCCTGCCCCCAGAGACTCCTTGAAACCATGGAGGTGTAGCCTGCAAGAGAGACGGCTAATGAATCCCTCACTGGCGGTTTCTCAGCAGGTGGATGGTACTGGAAGAGCTGAGCAGCTGGTTCTCCACGTTGTTTTCCCCACTGCAGATAAATAAGGTCACATCTTTCTCATTATAAAAGTTAAAAAAAAGTCCAGCCTTCCCTCCCCTCACATCTACCCCTACCTAGCCTACTAGGTATCTCCTTTTTCTTTCACAGCCAAGCTTCTTGAAGACCTGTCTATACTCACCTGCCTACCTCCTTGTCTCACTCTCCAACCCCCAGCCCCTGCCAACCAACCCGCTGGGTTCCTCTTGCAGCCCACCCCTTGGAAGTTAGAATTTGTCCTTGTTCTTCCTTTTGGACAATGCCGTGGTTTCAGCTAACATTGATTTCCAGGCCAGACCTTATTCCTGAACTCTCCAGCCATTTACCCAATGGCCTAAGGGATATCTCCATCTGGCTTTTAGACAAACTCTTACATTTTCAGTAAGTTTATAACAAAACTCATCTTTTACTCATGATCTTACCCCCTCCTGAATGTTCCCTAAAGGGTGCCAGTCTCCAGTCACCTGAAGGGCACATGTTTAAACAGGAGAGTCTCCCTGGATTGTAAGGAGGCAGGCAGGCTCCCATGGCACTCGGTGCATTCATTTGTCAGAGCACTTTGCATTCAGCATTGGACCTACCTGCCTCTTTATTTTCCCTTCTAGGCTTGAGGTCAGGGCTCTGTCTCCTTCATCTGCTTCCTAAGGCTCTGGCACAGAGAAGGTGTTCAATAAACGTTGGACAAAGGAAATAGTATCGAGACAGGTAGCAAAACAGGCAAGAGGTTGCCAGATCCCTATCCCTGGAGATCCTGATAAGGAGATGAAGAGGCCTCTGACACAGGCCATATCGGAAGCCGGACGAAGGATCAGAAAATCTCTCAGATTTTAGATATGTTTCTGGGGGAGTTGTTCATTGGGTGCTTTATGGTCACATGTGTAGTTTTGTAGATTTATCTTTTAGATTTAATGGGTAGAGATCAGTATGGCAGCAGATCTGTTAAAATTAGGAAGGGTGAGGCAGAGAGAATATACCAGGTAGGGAGCTCTTATTGTTGTGTGTGCCTGTTAACATATCACATAAGACAACACCTCCAGGAGGGACCCACAGCTAATGGTTTCTTTCAGTCTTCTCTTATATGGTACTTGCAACTCTCCTGGCATCAGGATATCCACGACACAATAAATGATATGAAAAATCTTCTGGCAAAACCAGGAAATGTGGAGTTGGGCAATACTGCTCCCAAACTATAACAGACAGAGGTGAAGCTGAAGTTGGGAATCCAGGTGAGGGGCAATGCTGCTTTCTGACTGCATATTTAAACTATTTCTACCCAATGTATCGTAGAGAAGTCATTAAACATATCCTCGTTTCATTCAGTTATTCAATAAGCAGTTATTAAGCACCCATAGGACAGAAATCAGTTGGTCATGGGGCATAAAGATGAAGAAGTAAAATCTGTGCTTTCATCAGTTTCCTAGGCCGAGGGAGGAAACAAACACAAACCGCAGCTACAGTGTGAGGTTTTAAGTGTCGTCTGTGATGGGGCTCTCCAAAGTGCGGTAGCAGGCGGGGGTCGGGGGGCCCGTGCAGAGCGGTAACAGCTAAGGCGGCTGGAGAAGCAGGAGAGGGAAGATTACGGAAGGCAGGAGTGACGACACAGAGGCACAGCCCCACAGCGTGTCGGGGCACTGCAGATGGTCCTGCGGAGAGGGGCTTGATCATGACGAGCCAGGATTATTATATCCTGAAGGATTTAAAGCAGGTAAGTACCAAAAGATTTCCATTCTTTTCAATTTCACCCAAGAGATGGCATGGAGGAGGGACCCGGAAAGGACAAGAGAGAAAGCACTATTCTAGGCGCAAGATAATGAGGGTTTAAGCAAAGGAGGTGCCAAAGACATAGAGAAAGGGAGACAGATTGGAAAGATCTTCAGGGCCGGACATCACAGGACTTGTTTGTGGTACAAGTTGGGGAAGATAAGAGAGAGGGGGATAAGTGAAGGGTGAGTTTGAAAATTTCTGATTCAGGTGACTGGAGACTGGCACCCTTTAGGGAACATTCAGGAGGGGGTAAGATCATGAGTAAAAGATGAGTTTTGTTATAAACTTATTGAAAGTGTAAGAGTTTGTCTAAAAGCCAGATGGAGATATCCCTTAGGCCATTGGGTACATGGCTGGATAGTTTAGGAAAAAGGTCTGGCCTGGAAATCAATGCTAGCTGAAACCACGGCATTGTCCAAAAGGGAGAACGAGGACAAATTCTAACTTCCAAGGGGTGGGCTGCAAGAGGAGCCCAGCGGGTTGGCTGGCAGGGGCTGGGGGTTGGAGAGTGAGACAAGGAGGTAGGCAGGTGAGTATAGACAGGTCTTCAAGAAGCTTGGCTGTGAAAGAAAAAGGAGATATAAGGCAGTAGGCTAGGTAGGGTAGATGTGGGGGCAGGGAAGGCTGGACTTTTTAAACTTTTATAATGAGAAAGATGTGACCTTATTTATCTGCAGTGGGGAAAACTATCAGCAAAGCAGGGGAGACTGAAGATTCTGGAATGTGAGCTGTCTAAAGGCAATAGGTTCTGGAAGAGGCAAGATGGGGCAGAATGTGGAGGCAGGTGAGAAGGCTAATTCTGGACAGAAGGACACTCCACTGACATGGAAGCCACTGAATGGGGAAGTGGCCCATGCCGAGTCTGGGGACCTCGAATGTGTAACGGACCAATCTGTGCTGGCAATTTCCCCCAGGGCTGTTCAGCATCGCAGGGTTGAAGTAAATAGGTACTGCCAGATTAATCCAGTATTAACTAATTAACATAGAATAGGGGTTTTGTCAGCTTCTGACACAGACAGAAGAAAAAGGAATTATGAGATCAGTCAAAAAGTACTGGAAATGGCCACTTGCCTTCACTACTGCAACAGTAGCAGCTTGCACTCAAATAGCACTTACCATGGCAGAGGCACTTGTCTATGGATTTTCCATGCATTAACTCCTTTACCCTCATTACCACCTGTCTCAGTTTGCCAAGGCTGCTATGACAAATACCACACGATGGGACGGCTTACACGACAAGCATTCCTTTATTGTCTCACGGGTTTGAATGCTTGAAATCCAAAGTTAAGATGACAGCAAGACCTTGCTTTCTCCCGGAGTCCGAAGCTTTCTGGTGATGGGTGTCCTCTATTACGTGGTGATCTCTCTCCCCTACTTCTTCTAAATTCTGGCTTCTACTGACTGAATGCTTCTGAATTTCTCACATGGACGGAGACCCACCCTGATTTGCTCCGGCCACACCCTAACTAACAGTAACATCTCCCAACGGTCGTACTGGGTTGACACCCATAGGAATGGGGATTAAGACCTGAACTTACCTTCTGTGGGGGATGTGACTCAACCTCCAACACCGCCCTAGGAGGAAGGCACCTTTCATCTCCCCATCTGACATATGAGGCCCATGGCTGGTAAGGTCAGAGCTGGAGTTCAGATCCTGTCAGCCTGCCTCCAGGCTTGCTTTTAGCCATGATACCACACTGCTTCCCAACAGCAGGCTTCCTATTTCTTCTTAGTTCCACCTGCCTCCCACTTGCTCTATCACCGTTAGCTGCTTTGTTTCCTTCATTGCATTTGCACTCTCTAAAATAATAGTGCTGTTACCTGTGTGCACTCCTGCACTGAATGTGAGCGCCTTGCCTGCAGGTACCTTGGTATCTTCCCCAGAGTATCCCCAGCACCCCAAATTGAGCCTGGCACATAGGAGGAACTTGAGAAATATCACTGAATAAAGGAAAGAACTGAAACTTAGGAGCTAATAGATTAGGAGGAAACAAAAGATCAGACAGTGGTGGCCCGATAAGATGGAAGAGCAGGCACTGTGGGAGAACAGAAATGGCAGAGGGTCAAAGTCCAGTGGATGTCCTCGTCCGGCAGACCTAACAGGTACCCAGTAAATATTTCTCAATCAATTGTTTCACGTCTTGATGGCAACAGTTTTAATGTTAAGGAGCCTATTCTTCCAGAAGGCTTATACATGTTGACCTGTCTGCAGTCTTGGGAGGAGGGACGCTTCCAAAGGACCAGGACCTCTCCAGGAACCAGAGACAACAGAGGGCGAACCAAGACAACCAGAGCAGGAGTGGCCGCCCCACCTGGCTCTGAGCCCCACGGACTGGCCAAGGGCAGCTGCTGCCAAAAGATACAAAAGATAATCTCCCCGAGGGAAGGAAGCAGTAAAAAGAATGAGATGGGAAAGAAAGGCAGGCACAAACCAAAAGAGAGAGGAGGTGCACACAATGACAGTAACACCATTAAAGGCAGTGCTGAAACCCAGAAGGGAAAGAGCTGACAAGACATCAAAGAGGGTGGCAAAGCTTCAGTACTTTCCAATTCCTTAAGAGTAAACAAGTTTCCTTTGCACAATAAAGGGCCTGCCATCACATCAATTTGGGGCAGCTCTATAGGAAAGATAAACATTGCATTAAATGAAAACCTTCCAAATGAGGAAGCAAGATTCTTTTTCAAAGTTGTCAACCACAGCTCTCCTCTGGAGCCTCAAGGTGCCCCTCTACAGAGAAAAAGCCTGATGGAGTCAATACATGCTTCTGGGGTAAGCTTTCACGGAAAGAAGAAAGTGTCCCTAGCAGTTTATAGACAGTAAATAAATAAATAAAAAGTAACTGGGGGGGGGGGCCACAGTGGCTCAGCAGGCAGAGTTCTCACCTGCCATGCCAGAGACTCCCGGTACCTACCCATGTCAAAAAAAATAAATAAATAACTGGGACATTTAAAAGCAAGTGACTATGGGGCTAGGTGCAGTAAACAGCCTTTCTTGAGAAGATGCTTTTCCATACAGATCTGTAGTATTCCAAATGCTAATACGCTGTTTATTTAGAGCAGTGGCCACAGCGCTGCACTGGAATCAGAGCACACCCTACTAATCATTTAACTTGGATCTGTCATAAAATCATGGATTTCATGTGATCATGGATTTCAGAGATTTTCTTGTCTTCTTTTACTGTATTGATGAGTCAAGTATTTCCGAGTATGCACTCAAAAAATAGCTAACAGCTAGCCAGTGCCTGTTGAGGGCAAAGTATATGCTGGGTATACTATGCTGACGTAGGTGCATTATCTTACAACAGCTCTGAGGAAACAAAGATCCAGAGAGAAACTGTCATTTGCCCAGGATCACCCAGCTAAAAGGTGGTAGAGCCAAGGTTCAAGCCCAGCTGTTCTGGTGTCCCTAAGCTCTTAGCTGCTTCTCTAAACGCATGCTGCTCCAGCAATCCTTCTATCCCACCTCACAGCCTGCTCATTTCCATCCTTAAATACAAAAGGAGGCGAGAACCCCTGCTGTTCCCTTTTACTCTTCTGAGATGCCAAAATGGTTTAGAGAGACCACATCCAGCCCAGGCATAGCATTCCTCAAACCTTTACATTTAAAACCTTGAAGACACGATGCTGGTTTGGACAGACTTTCCTAAAATGGAAATGTTCTACATGGAGAACATCAATTACATTCTCTCGGGGAGAGCGGTAGACGGAAGGGGTGAAACCACTAAGACCTCAAGTATAAGCAGTGTGATTTGAGAAAATCATTGCCAAAAAAGGGGGGTAAATATCCCTGTGGGCCCCTATTTCAATGCTGACCATCTATTATAGCCAAAAACACTTATCTATCAGTTGCCATGGTCACCATTGCTGCCACCTTCCTTCCCATCAGCGCTCACCCTCAATCTGCCTACCCCTTTCCGAATCATTATTCCGCATCAAGAAGTTAAGCTGCTTAAAAGTAACTCCTTGTTGAAGTCTCCACTCAATCTCCTTGTTCATTAGGGCACAGAGTAGGCATTTAATAAATGCTTGTTGACAATGACTAAAATGGCATAAATTTCTTGGCCACTCACTGTGCTTGTCAGTTCATTTAACAAGCATTTATTTTGCTAGGAAAAGTCCCTACCCTCCCAGAGCTCACGCTACTAAAGCAAGAGGACACTGTATGTCTGTTACCACAGTGGGCGAAATGTTTATGCTAACAGCATCAATCAAGAGTTAAGAGAACACAGTTACACAGAGAAGAAAGGGGAAGGGCAGAGGTTGGGAACTGGAAGGAAGGCTGCCCCAAAGACATGATGCTGGGATTGAAGGATAGTAGGATGTGCATGGAGGAAAATGCACAGGGAACAGCACTGATCAAGGTGGAAGGTACCTGATGCATTCAGGGGCAGGAAGGAGCTCAGAATGCAAGGAGAGGAATGTGGATGATGAGACATAAAGGAAAGTAAGCTAGCCCTGTAGGAATCCCCACTGACTCCCCAGAGAGACAGTATCACAGGAAGTTACATCAGACCATGTAGGAGCTGGAGGTACAAAGAGAAAGCTGCTCCCACTGCAGGAGGGAAATAAGCCCTACTCCTTCATGGCTGTCAGTATGAAATGCTATCTGAACCTGGGTCTCCGCATGAAAGGCGGGCATTCTAACCACTGAACTACCTGTGTACCTATTAGAAATTTTTATGTTAGATTTATAGATTAACATAGGGAGAATAAACATTTTTATAATGCTGAGGCCTCCAGTCTAAGAATACAGTATGCCCTTTCCATTTGTTAATTTTTTTTTACATAATATATATACATTTTGACTGTGATTATCCATGCATTATTGTAAATGGGTTGCTTTCCTTCTACTCTGCCTTCCAACTGATTGCTGTTGGAAGATTGGAAAGCCATGGGTTTCTGTGTGTATTATTGGACATAGCTTCTTTAACTGAATTCTTTTATTATTTCTAATAAAAATATTATTCTCTTGGATTTTCCATTAATTATAATTACTATGAAATATTATAATTAAATAATTAATAAAACAATTTTTTTAATAATTTCTTTTTAAACAGTCATGCCCTCCCCTATCCTGCATTTATTGTTAAATAATAGAAATGACAAATGACATCCTTGTCTTATTCCTGACTTTCAAGGAGACTTAAAGTTTGGGGATATTGGAATATTGCCCAGATTGAGGGTATATAAACTAAAGAAGATGAAAATAGAAAAAAAAATATCGAGGTACTTGCAAATTCTTTCTAATTTGTTACACGGGATGTGCTTTTGTATTCAAGCTTTTTTAGGATGTGATTTGGTAGCATAAATAACTCCACCTTTAGAAAGTTTCCCCGACATATAGTTTACATGCCTCATTTTCTTCGATTTTCTGTTACAAAATTATCAAAGTTTCCTGAAGTAAAATTTGAAATCTGAAGAAACACAAGGGACACAAACTGTCTTTGAAGTAAATCACTTGCTTGGAGCCTGGGGAGTGATCCCCCGACCTGCATTCCTGTGCCCATCCCTGCAGCTCCACCCATGGCAGCGGTGGCACCTACCTGGGTCCCCTGAGCTGCTGCTGTTCCTCTCACTCTCACCATCTTCCTGCCCATCAGCATTCTGCTGCGTGTGCTGCAGGCTCAGCTTGTGGCAGACCTCAAAGGCCTGCCCCACTGTCCGGACAATTCGCATAGCTTGGCTCTGGGAAGGAGAAACAAAAGATTGAGTGAAGGACATGGAGATTCCCTGCAAAGGGCCAGGGGTGGGAAAGGATGTGCCAGGAGCACACGGACAGAAACCCATGAAGGGAAAGAGATGGAAAGACCTCAGGCTGTGCACACATTCACAAAATAAGAGTACTGTTCTACTTTGCTAGCTGCCAGAGTACAACACACCAGAAACAGATTGGCTTTTAATAAAGGGATTTATTTTGTTAGTTCTTCAGAGGAAAGGCAGCTTTCAACTGATGTTCTTTCTTACATGGGAAGGCACAGGGCGATCTCTGTTGGCCTTCTCTCCAGGCCTCTGGGTTCCAATAACATTCCCCAAGGTGACTTCTTTCTGCATCTCCAAAGGCCTGGGCCGAGCTGCGAGTGCTGAGATGAGGTATGCTGAGCTGCTCAGGCTGTGCTACGTTGAGCTCTCTCATTTAAGCACCAGCCAATTTTAAGTCAAACATCGTTCATTACAGCAGGCACCCTCTTAGCCGACTGCAGATGTAATGGGCAACAGATGAGGTTCACGTACCATTGGCTCATGTCCACAGCAACAGAACTAGGCACGTTCACCTGGCCAAATTGACAACTGAATCTAACTACCACAAGTACAGAGACATTTTCCCTTCCTGAAATACTTCAGAAAATAGAAACTATCACTATTCTGAAACAATCAGTCAACTGAAAGGAGAGACGGCAAATATCCGATCTGAACTTAGCTGCAATTCCTCCTCCCAAGTTTAATAAAATAGATGATATACTTCTTTGCCAACCATTATCAAATGCTCAGTGAGGTCGTCAAACTAAGAGGAACTCAGCCATCATTCTTGTCGCTGTTATTGCTGCAAACTCTGGGCATTCCTGGAGCCCCGAGGCCAAGGCATGGTGATATGGGGCTTAGAAGATTGGCCTCAACACAAAGCCAATTAAAGCCCAGAGGCCAAGTTCCCAGGATCACCAGTGGCAGCAATGAAATCCAAGGTGAGCCTTTCCTAGTCTTATTTTAAAAACAGGGCTCATTTGGGTCTTCAGTATCTCCTTCTTTCTATTTTGCTATTTAACCTCTTCTTTACACAACCCAAGAAGATACCTGGACCCTAGCTCTCATCTGCTAGGAAGTTTTTTTGGTTTTGATTTTGGGGGTGGGGGGAGGTAGATGGTCTGGGAATCGAACTGGGGTCTCTCTCATGGAAGGCGAGCATTCTACAACTGAACCACCCAGGCACCCTCATCTGCTAGGTAAGTAAGAGAAGAGGAATGAGAACAAAGAAGGCCTGCTCCTGTGTGAAGTTTTGAGTAGCCCAAGTAGGCTGTGAGGAAGAAACTATATGCATGGTTTTCAGGGCTTGGTCTGAAGAGTTGATACTTGACTATCATTCGATGACAACTCAGCTTTCAGTTTCTTTTGCAGACTGAAAATGAGTTCAAAGTGAAATATGGAGAGCCTAAGAGCTCAGGCAGGGAAGGCTGAGCACATTATAATCATATTTTGGAAGATCTGATTTCAGGCCAGCTGTGACCACCTGGTGATACCATCCAGCCTGCCAATCACATCCCAAACCCTCAAGGGTCCAGCATGAGACAGCTGCTATTATAATACCAAACTGATGCAATTACGGACAAAGGCCAAGAACCCAATGTTATGATTAGCCTGTAATGCTTTACTGAGGTTAAAAGTATGATTCATTTATGCTTCTCAAAATATTGAAATTACCTCCTATTTTCCCATTACTGCCTTCATGAACCCCTCAAAGACCCCGGAACCCCAAGTATGGCACAACTACAATGTTCTATTCTCTGCCAGGTGTAACTTCCAAAACTGCTATTTTTTTCAAGCCTGGGTTCAACTCCATGTTCCTTGTTTTTATAATTCAGGCAAGATCATCCATGCTACTGTGAAAAGGCATCTTGGCTAATCAGCACCCACATGCTCATTTCAGATCTCGGTCTTCTTCTCAGTCTATCCTCCTGATATTCCTCAACTCAAACCACTTTTTTTGTTGTTGTCGTCTGTGTGTGTGTGTATGTATGTGTGTAAAATAACATAAATTCAAAAAAGCGATAAATTTCAAACTACACCACCACAATTAGTTATAGAATAGATTTCAGAGCTTGGTATGGGTTGTGGTTCTACAATTTTAGGTTTTCCTTCGAACTGCTCCAAGACCTGGAGACTAAAAGAAATATCTAATTGTAATGATTCAGCAGTCGTAGTCATTTGTTAAATCCAATCTTCTTTGTCATAACACCTACCTCTCCTTTGCTCTTTCTCCCACTCTTTAGGGATATTTGGGCTATGCCCATTCTTATTTTTTCATGTTGGAAAAGGGTGTTGATAATATGGGATCGGGGGATGGAACTAGGTGATGTTTTGGAGAGGCTGGCTCCTCAGGGTTTCAGCACTGATCTGGCCAATAAGTGGAAACCTACATCTGGAGATTGTAGGTTTCCTGGAAAGTAATCATGGTGCATTGAACCTTTGTAGAATCTCAGACAGAGCCCTAGGTGTTCTTTAGAGGTGGCAGTCAAATCACTTCCTAGAGGCGATTATCTTATAGCTGAAACCCTTCCTAGCTCTCTAGGTTAACTCCAGAGATGTTCATAACTGACCTGTCACCTGGAACGTCCTGACATTTCTGGGTGATGAGAACCTTAAGGTAAGTGAAGCAGGAGGAGAGAGATAACTTCCATGGGATCCTCCATCACTCAGTGGAGGACAAGAAACTAGAACCTCTGTCCTCTATATCCAGCCTTAATTCCTCCTGTTCCCAAGGGCTTAGGCAATTTCTCCCACCATGAACTTGCAGTACCGAGGAGATAACTGTCTGCCTAAGAAGCTGAGGAACAGCAGGTGCCAGTCCTAAGCAAGAAGGTCCACCCTTCCTATTCCCAAAAGATACAAAAAGGTGTGACAGAGGACACAGGCCTATGAAAACCCAGCTATCTATGTCTCTGCTGGCGATCAAGCTGCTGCTCTGGTTAGGATGTAGGCCCAGGAAGCTCAATTCTCAAGTGAAAAAGGAAAAGTTCATGAATAAGAAGATGATTATTCTCTCGGGCCTCCTCAAATATTTTTGTGGCTTATGAGAACAGGAGTAGACTGCCTATGATTGATCTTTTACACTGAGGCTCATTACTAGTCTACCAAATCTTAGATGTGCTTTATTCTGCCTACCAAGTACAATCAGTGTCCATAACACAGAATCTTTCCCAGCTCCCTTTCTTCTGTGCCTTCTGGGAATTTTGCTCTCCAAGGCAACTGTACAGAGGCAAAGAAAATAAATGTTCTGGGCTCTAGAAATAAAATATGTTAAATCTAAATGAGATATAAAGTGTTTAATCCCATCACTTTATTTTACATAAAGTCTAAATGAGATGTAGAGATCAAATGTTTAATCCTATCACTTTCTTATATTATATAATTAAATTCTGAATAAACACCTGCAAAGACTGAGTTAGTGTTTTCCAATTGCATCATTCCCAGAGTAGAAACCCAGCTTCCCTCTTTAAAATGTACAGTTATATGGAGAGTCGAAATCCACCGGCATGTCTGTGGCTATAAAACCTCAGGTTCTCCTAATGAGGGCATGTTTCAAATTCTATCATCATTGTGTATCACAGACACTTCCCTTAACTAGCTTTTTAAATTGTTTGCCAAGAAATGTTTTTATTGCAGGCACAGTGAGCAGAAGATGTCTTCTCACACAAAGTGGCCTCAAGGTCTGCCATTAACTAAATCTCTTTGACAACCCTTCACTAATTTAAAGCATCTTAATTAGCTTCTTGCTATCAGGTGTACATCATTTCTGCCATGTGGGACATTTTCTTGGGAATATACAAGTAATATTCCATGTAGCCTGGCAGGACCTTAATAGTCACATCATCCACATAGACGCAAGCTTGCTCAGAACTGGAGAAGGGTGAGCCAGACAGAGTTCTGGTGTAGAGAGACTGAGAGTAGTCCCCAAATGTGGCTCTTCATTCTGGGGCCAAGGGAGGGACATTCTGCAGGCCTGAAAAGGAATACACTTCCATGTCATGTCAGTCCTTGCCTGTGCACACACATGGCCTGCCCTGATTTAGCTTGGAAACAGACTGAGGGTCAGAGAGATCATTGGCCTGAGGCTTGCTTGGGAGACTTGGATCTTCCAAGAAGATCCTTCCTTATTACTCTTTCAT
Source organism: Myrmecophaga tridactyla (assembly GCA_004026745.1). Lineage (NCBI taxonomy): Eukaryota > Metazoa > Chordata > Mammalia > Pilosa > Myrmecophagidae > Myrmecophaga > Myrmecophaga tridactyla. The sequence goes on from PVIY010032340.1 coordinate 18,461, forward strand.
AGGAGCCTTGAAAATGAAGTTCTCAAAGGCTCAATGATTACCGCTGTGTGATTAGCTTCAAGAAGAGAAGCAGAGCATTCTCCTGCACTGAACTCCTTAGAGGCTGAAATTCCCAGCCCACTGCTGCCATCAGGGAAGTCAGCCTGGTTTTTGTGCTTGAGCTGGCTGCTGGGAGAAGTTATCGTACTGCAATATATAAACTTTGGAGGATGAAGGACAGAAGAGTTAGAATGTCGATGACACCAGGTTCTCACTGTTCCTCATGAAGACTTCCTTGTAGACCCATGCAACTGTCTTTAGATGCACATGTGATTTTAGGTTTGGCATCATCTGCAGCTGTTCTGACTGATGCTGTCACACTTGAGCTGTCTCCCACAGGCAGGGATGCTATAGACCCTGATGGGCAGCCACTCTTAATTTCATGAAAGCAGTTTGTAGACTCTCCTCCTCTCCATCCTTAGCTTCAGATTTCAATGTGAAAGTTTTTCCACTATTACGGATGTTCCCGTTAATACTTTTGTTTTTTTCTCAGTGATTTTAACACACAGCAAAGATGAATTCAAGCCATAACTTAGGAGCTGTACCCAGGCATTGTGTAATTACAAAAGGCTTATTGTGCTTCTCTGTATTCATAGCTCCCCATCCACTTGAAGCAAGAGCTGTACAACTACTCACTCCGGGGGGAAACAGATAAAATTAGTTTGTCCTTCTTATTAACATTAAATTCGTGGGAAACATTCTTGCTGTTTTCACTGCACTGACTTCTTGAGGTTGAACAAAACCCAAAGAGATGGAGCTTTTAAAGGCCCATTAGAAGCTATTTTGGATTATTTTATCTCAAAACACACCAGGTCATTTATCTCTGCCTCTGATTTTCCCCAACCTTTCAAAAATGGTGAAGCAAAATTCTTCTAAGTTCCTCCATTAAAAAGTCAAAGTCCTGGTTTTTCCTAACTTCTAATGAATAACGTGTGTCACCATTTTATTTGTATCTTGCAGCTTTAACCAAAACATCCCTGCACCAGAAGCCTAGGCCCAAATTTCCAGGACCCTGAAAAGATCTGAGAATGATGGATCCACACCTAAGCATGTCACCACAATGTTAAAGGCTGAGATGCTTTCCCAGACCATCAGGAAGCCTGGAGCCTGCAGCAGAAAACCCAGTTCAGCAACTCTCCACAAGGCAGAAGAGATGAGGATGAAACAATTAGCCCCAGGACACAAACACCCACACCCCTCCCTGCACACCCACTCAACCCTGCACTCACCACCCTACAGCTCCAGGTTAATTCTTTCCACTCGGAACCTGGACCTTCCATGGTTTTATGGGCTGGGGGAAAGGTCAATCTGGAGAGCCCTGGGAGACAGGGACACTGTGAGTGAGTGGGGAGCTGTCCAGGGCCCCAGCCTAGCCGGCCTGCGGGGTCCAGCTGCAAAGTTCTCCCCTCAGCTGAAACCAGAGGCTAGAGGGATAGAGAAGGAGACGAGAGGAGGGAAGAGGCAGCCAAGGGGATTGGACGAGAGCGGGAAAGGGGCAAAGAGCAACCCAGAAGAGCGTAAAGGAGACGCTAGGGCTGGGCAGGAGGCAACGGAAAGGGCGGCGGGAAGGGCCGAGCGCCAGGCCCGGTGGGTCCAGGCGGTCAGAGGCCGGAGGCGGCATGACCAGAAGTGGGTCTGGGCAAGCTGCTCGCAGCCAGGCTGGTCCAGAAACCCTCAACTAGCTTTTAAAATGACATTAAAATGTTGAAGATCCCAAACAAGCATCGCTGAATCTATGGGATTTGATGGGTGCAGGGACAGGATTTCTAAACGTTTCTTAAACGGAAGCATGCAGATTTAAATAAGAGGATGCAGTTGGTGGGAAATGACTTTGCAGAGGAATCTGCATTTCTCAGGCATCACAAGATGACCATGTGATGTGATGCACAGATTTAGGAATCGGCATTTGAAGAACCCAGGTTCTGGCTCACATCTATATCCCCCCCCTGCTTAGTTAGGACAAAAGTATGGAACATACTGGTTCAATCAACCCCAAATGATCATAAGGAAGTGAGCTGGTTTTGATGCTTAACCTTTCTATCCTCCACGTTTCATATTTTTGTTTTAGTACTAGGGTCAGCAATTGACTTTCACTGCGATCTGATTCCCTCGAAAAGGTGAAAAACGTAAGCTTCAGGTTTACTTGCCCTGCCTTCCATGCGAAGCAGCTAAGCATCCCGCTTCCTCAGCTTCCTTTCCCTAACTATTCTCCCTTTATTGCTGTTGTTATATTTCTGTACCTTCAATGGAAAAAGTGAATCAGTGATGACTCTCCCGCTTCTTGTCTTCCACAGAGAGGAATAAATAAATAGATAATACATACATGATAATACCTCCCACAGCAGTGGGTATATAAGAAGAGATTAAAAAAAAATGTTTCATTCCGAATATGGAAATTCACTACACCAAAAAGTAAAGAGTAGTTCTGGAAAGGCTGGTGTTATTTTATCAATAATAGAAACAAAGATATTAAGGGAATCATGTTTTGTGCATTGTATGTGTTGGCATCGGAAGGGGCGCTCTAGTTTGCTAGCTGCAGGAATGCAACACACCAGAGATGCATTGGCTTTCAACAAAAGGGAATTATTTAGTTAACATATGGTTCTTCAGAGGAAAGGCAGCTAACTTTGGACTAGGTTCTTTCTTACATGAGAAGGCACAGGGTGATCTCTGCTGACCTTCTCTCCAGGCCTCTGAGTTCCAACAACTTTCCCCAGGGTGATTCCTTTCTGTATCTCCAAAGGCCAGGGTTGAGCTGCGAGTGCTGAGATGAGGTATGCTGAGCTGCTTGGCTGTGCTACGTTGAGTGCTCTCATTTAAGCACCAGCCAATTAAATCAAACATCATTCATTGCAGCAGGCACGCCTCCTAGCCGACTGCAGATGTAATCAGCAACAGATGAGGTTGACATGCCATTGGCTCATGTCCACAGCAATAGAACTAGGCACCTTCACCTGGCCAAGTTGACACCTGAACCTAACTACCACAAGGGGTAATACCACCATCTCCTTCCCCTGTAATATCAGAGGAAAACTGCTGGGCCAAATGGATCTTTGGCCTGAGCTAGTATGACGGTTTCTACATATAAGGAAATGGGTGAAAAAGAGTTCTAGATTTGCATATTCAGTGCTGAATGGCTTCATTTGAATTTATCCCCTACTTGACTTCTCTTAAATGTGAAGGCTATATTTCCCTTCACAGTAGTAAAAGAACACTGTAGCATATTTTATGAAGAGCCTTCTGTGCTTGAATATATACTCTAGCTACCCTGCCATTTGCTTTAGAAAATGATTATATATATACAAAAGAACTGCCCCTCTTATTCACTACTCTAGGAGTGAGAAGGAGCTGGATGACAACTAATTCATAAATGACTGCATGCGTTCTGATGTCCCTGGACCTTTGAGGCTCTTCTCCCTTCATGTGAAGTCTCCTTTCAGAGGGATCTACCTAAGGACTTTGTTAGGGGGCAATTACTTGAAGGTGGCCAGTAGGGCCAGCTGCAGCCTCAGGGCTGTCCTCTCACCACTGATGTCGTCTGTTCTCCACATGCCAGGCTACCTCCTGCCGGCTGGACATGCCCTGCTCAGTTACCTCTCCTTCTGGCCTCTAGGCAAGAAGACACATTCAGCTCACTATCCCCGGAATGCGGGAATCACATGTGCTGGGGCTTAACAGCTAATAGGTCGTGTCCGAAGCAAAGAGAGGCTTTAAAAAGAACCCCTTCCAGAGGTTTACATGGATACCTGTTCTTTAGGTCCCTGGGTCCCATCAAAGTAGCTGCTCACATCTTATGACCACAAATAGGCCTTTGAAAAGCAAAATGGAGGCTTAAAGATGGAAAGGCAGGCAGATATAAAGCAGAGCAAACAAGTGAGATGTTGGGAAGGTAGTCCCTTCCAGCTCCAGGATCTGACCATTCTCTAGAGTTTATACTAGACTTTTTAAGCTTTTTTTCTAAAAGCCCATATTATTTCTGTAAAAATCCAGTTTAGTTTTACATAGGCCCATGAAAGTGCTTGGCCACCTGGATCAAATTTTCCTGCAAAAGCCACTTTCTATTAGCAGCTCCAAAGCATCTGTGGGCTCTTAGATGTCAAGATTAAGCTGGATATGGTTGCTTTGATGTTTTCAAAGTCAAGAAGGAATGTCTAGCCTTGGAGTGGCAGGAGAGTACTGAAGCTCATGGGAGTGCCAATTACAGGCAATTTTGTGACAACAGGTATGGAAAGGAAGTTCTCTTAGAACTTTATTCCAATTATCCTCATGACACACAGAAATGTTTCTTTAAACCATCTACTTATTCATGTTGACAAAACCCCACTGGGCATCCTCAACTCAGAACACAAATCAAGACGCAATGAACAGCTATTCTCTTTAGTGTGTCTAATTGTGCAAATACACTGTATACTTAGCAAGTATCAATTTTTTTATGAATTGCAGCAATAATCATGAAAAAGATATGATGTTCTCAGTGAAACTGGGGTATCAGAGCCACTACTCAAAAGCAGACAGAAGCCTGCAGCAGCAGTAAGTCAAAAGGTTGATTGCTATATTTCGCTGTCCCCTAGAAAAATTATAGCCAATTGTGATTTTATTTTCTGTGATTTTGCACTCTGTTCTTATTCTAAGTGACCTTGTTGTTGGCTGGGCCTTCAAACTCTGGGAATCTTTTAGATTCTATATACATGGAAGGGATGGTTATTAGTACTATGCTGCAGAAGACTTAATAAAGAAACCTGGAAGAACCTGTGCTAAATTTCAATGTCCTTGTAAAAGCTCTCTCTAATTCACAAGTTATGGGGAAGGTTAAAGAAGTCATCACGTAAGGAAGGAAAATGAAGAGTATGAGCATCAAATAAGGTGTATATGTAGATGATGAAGAAGAAGATGATGTTGATGATAAGAGAAAGAAGAGTGTGGGCACACTGCTTATAAAGCAAAGTTTTATATTACTCTATGTTCTAGTTTGCTAGTTGCCAGAATGCAATATACCAGGAACAGAATGGCTTTTTAAAAGGGGAATTTAATAAGTTGTTAATTTGCAGTTCTAAGGCCTAGAAAATGTCCCAATTAAAACAAGTCTATAGAAATGTCCCATCAAAGGCATCCAGAGAAAGATACCTTGATTCAAGAGGACCAGTGAAGCTCAGGGTTTCTCTCTCAAGTCAGAAGGCACATGGCGAACACAGTCAGGGTTTCTCTCTCAGCTGGAAGCTCACATGGTGAACATGGCATCATCTGCTAGCTTTCTCTCCTCGCTTCCAGTTTCATGAAGCTCCCCGGTAGGCGTTTTCCTTCTTCTCTCCAAAGGTTGCTGGCTGATGGACTCTTTGCTTCTCATGGCTATGTCATTCTCTGCTCTCTCAAAATCTCCTCTGAATCTCTCTCATTCTTCAAAATGTTTCCTCTTTATAGGACTTCAGAAACTAAACAAGACCCACCCAAATGGGTGGAGACACATCTCCCCTAATCCAGTTTAACAACCACTCTTGATTGGGTTACATCTCCAGGGAGATGATCTAATTACAGATTCAAACATATTGTATTGAATAGGGATTATTCTGCCTTTACAAAATGGGATTTTGATTAAAACATGGCTTTTCTAGGGTCCATACATCCTTTCAAACCAACACACTGTACCAGCTCTCTACTCCATTTTTTAATTTATTTTTCTCATTCTGTATCTTCTGGGCACTTGAGATTTGTCTGTCAAGTGCTTCTGGTTCCAGGGAACTGAAGTCTAAGAAGTCAGCTCCAGGATGGCTCAGAGGTTTATAGTTATTCTTATCTATTACAGCAATAAAGTACAGTGCCCCTATCTTGACCTTGCTTTAACTATCATAGAAGTTTAATAAAAGCAGAACTGAAGGCCATGTTTCTTTAATGTGCTTTTGTTTTGACCCTTAGGAAAGAATTTAGCTTATCTCTCTCAAATGACTGTAATCTATTGAATTTATAATACAGGAATATGAAAGTATAATGACTTTTAGACTTCTACACACAGGAGGATCCAAGGTACTAAGGTTCTAAAATGGTAGATGGGCTAGCTTTTTGTCCAACAGGTTATTTAGTGGCCTTGATCATATCATTTGATCGAGGCAATGAATATTGCACAGTATAGGGAAAGCTTAGTTTCAAAGTGGGTATGACTTTCAATACTGACAGGAAATAGTACTTCTTAAAGTTTCCAATAGACTACTGGGTTTTACATTCTTCTCTGCTAGTTCATGAAACACAGCACCATAGGGAAAAGAAGACTGAACTATAATCTCAGTGTTGTCAGTTACCAGCTGGGTGATCCTGGACAAGTTAATTCCTCTTTCCAGGTACTGATTTCCTCATCCATAATGAGAGAACTTTAAGACTGGATGAACTCTGACATCTATGATTTCCACAGTTTGACTTTCCAACATAATTGCATCCTAATGTTCAATGTATAAAAACAGGTTCTTTCCCTAAATTGAACCTATCCCTCTTTCACTGCTTAAGCCTGACCAGGCAAGTGACTTATTCTTAAGCATACACACACCCTAATGGACAGTTAGACCACTCAGCTGTGGCTCCCAATATGATTGTAACAGCATTATAGGAGAAACAACTTCTTCTAATCCAAACCGATTGAGCTCTGAGTGCAGGCAAAATGATTCCAAGGAGCTGCCTGTGAAGATAATGGGGAGGTTCCTGCAGCTCCTGTTAATCACCCACACTGCATGCACCCATGCGCTAAGTACAGAGACAGTCACTCTTAATCAGGGAAGACAGTCATATCCTCCTGGGGGCTGGGAGAAAACGATAGGAGGGTAACAGCCACTCCACAGGAGAGGTCAAGAAGCCATGCAAAGTATCACAAAATAGGTATCACAAGAGGCAAAAGGCCTCGCAAATGAATATGATCATCATATCCTGCAGGAAGAGGGAACATGGGCTGCCCATGACATTAGGAAGTGTCTCCACTGGATGCTCCAGACAAGGAAAAGGCCCACTCCTCCTTTCAAGCTCTAGTGTGACTTGGTATTGAGATCCCTATGCCATAATCCTGGCACCCCTTTCCAGTCACATAGAAGTTGTGCCCTAAAGCTCAGATCACTTTGCACACAGGAATTGGCATTCCAGAACTTATCTTATTTGGTGGTTGGAGGAAACTGAAATCCAGAAAGGCTCATGTATCTTTTAACATGAGTCTCCTGTAACAATGTTTAGTTGCAAAAGCCCTGGACCGGGAAGCAGGAGGATTGGTACCAAGCTCAGTGGCATTATTGATTCACTGGGTCACCAAGGGTAAGTTAATTCCTTGGACCCTTTCTTTCTCCAACTACCAAATGGAGTTAATGTTGACCATACGAGGATATTAAGAGAAGAAATGAAACTCTATGTCAAAATTATCTGGGTCATTCAGGGTTCAGGAGCTCTTCATACCCAAAGTTAAAGATTGCAGGAGAACCCAGTTAACTATACTCCTGGAGAACAAGGATAGTTCTTAGTTATGTAATTTCCAAATGGGCCAAGGAAAGAGGAATAATGAAATAGTTAAGAGTATGAGTTTGAGAGTCAGATTTTCTGGGTTCAATTCCAACTCCACTTACTCTGAGTGCTTAGGCAAGTTATTTATGCTAAGCTCGGTTTCCCATTTATAAAATGAAGAGCAGAATAAATAGCACTTATTGCACAGAACTGCTACGGGCACGAAGTAAGATCATTCCTATAAAGAGCATAGAACAGTCTCAGGCATACAGTAAGAAATCAAGGCTAGATACTATTATCTGACTTAATATAAGACTAACATTTAGATAATGTAGAATAGTGAATGAAGAACAGTTTACCATGTGATCTTCCTGCAATATTTTGGTATCTACCTTCTGGTGAAAGTATAATTGGAAAAAAAAACCCAGCTCAGGGTTAAAATACCCAAGATGAAAACCAGACTAGCTATACATGTGGATGACTATAGGATGATCCACAGGTATGGAATTACAACTGTGCTGAGACCAAGGTACAAGAAGGCCCTGTACCAGGAAAGTTGAGACACCTGACCCATAACCAGCAAAGCAGCAGATCTTTTCCCCACGGTGAATTGTGAGGCGAGAACAATAACCACATCAGAGACCTGTTATGAGAAATGTGCCATGGGCATGTAAACAAGGGCATGATGTGATATGCCAACAGCAGTAGCCAATGCGCTGACCTACAAGTTTTGCTACACTATTATTAACAGTAGGGCTTTGAGGAACATCCAGGCGAAAGATCTCCCCGCTCACCTCCAACATCCAGAAACATCCCTGCAAGATACATTTCCTCAAGATCTGCATCTCACCTACCATCTACAGCCCTTTCCTCTTCAACTCTTAAAGATTCCTATTTCTTGCCAATTAAAACTCCTTTTCAAGCTATAATCTCCTGAAACCAGAAGGGCTTTACAAAACAGTAAATCACCACATTTGGAGTATAACCAGGATGGCAAGGAAAAAAACTCCTGCAGACATGTTTCCCACCCTTCCCCAATTCTGTTTCCTTTGCTGAACAATCCATTTTTCTTTCCTGGCTTGGAAACTAGCCCTCCCACCTATAGTTCAGGAGCAAAAGGGCAACAAGTCTGCATTGTCTGGAAACAATTCCCCCAGCTCCATGGCAGTGGGCCAGCAAAGGGCCTGAGAACCAACTCAGTCCCCTACACCTCAGAGCTACATGAGACTCTCCAAACCTGAAACTCTCATCTCCAGCCTCAGTGGCTTTTCTTTCTCTCCCTCTCCCAAGGCTTCTTTCTCTCAATTCTTTAATATGCACACCAACTTACCCTCTATTACATTTTTACTTTTCAGTTTTTCTCTCTACTTTACTATTACGTAGATATGGAGTCTGGCAACTTATTCCTTTTCCCTCTCTCCTTTCCAGTTCTAGCACTTCCCATCCAATCCATGATTTGCATTTTAAAAGCCTGGTAAAGGGGTGAGGGAACTGGGTTGGGTAAGTGCAAAAATCTTAGAGAAAGAGGCTAAGTTTGCAAAGTATAATCTCTAAGGAGTTAGGCTGGGGAATGGGACACCTATTAATAAATCTTGACCCTGTCACATAGTATTTTTATTATTCTCATTTGACAAACTACCTATAGATCTATTAAAGATGCCATAGGACACAAGATGCATAAGATCCCATATAGCATTGGAGGTGGGGGATACAGAAAGGCATTTGAAAATATAGTCCTCATACCGAGCTGGGCTTTGGTTTGTCTGTAGACTTGTAAGGTCTGTTAGAGGTATGAATACAGTGTTTTCCAAAATTTGTTTTGCAGGAACATGGTTCCCAGGATGTTAACACATATTACATGGCAAAATATATATAAGGTTCCATGGCCCCATCAGTTTGGGAAATACTGGATTAAAATGTTTATTACAGAAGTCATGATCTGTAGCCCACAGATCAGAATTACAGAATTATAATGAGGGTCACCTTAATAAATGGCAATGATTCTTTTCTAGTACACCTTGGGTGAGCATCACATGGGGTGCTGTCTACCTGCTCCCATTCCAGAGCTCTTCCCAATGGCTAATACCTTTCCACATGTGGCAAAGTACAAAGTTCAGATGAAATGAAAAGAGAATTTCATTACCTAGGAGCAATGACACACTATGGAGATAGTTCCCTCATGTCTCACATTAGAATAGCCACCTCAAAATCTGCCTTTCTATCACCAGGAAGATGGGCCAATGTCAGGGGTGCCTGTATCCATCAGAGGAAAATAAAAGATGACCACTGACTGCCCCTTTACCTTCTTCTTGGATTTGAAGACATTACACCTGAAGATGTTGCTGGCACCGTCTCGAGCAATATAGCTGAAGATCTTCAAGTCTTGGGAATCATGAGAGACATAGAAGATCCTACAAGAAAAGCAACAGAAAAATGCACAGAAAAGGGCATTAGGTTCAAATCTCCAACAAAGAAACCTCTGTTTAAGGACACCCTGAAGTCAAAGCTCAGTAAAGCCAAGTTATTAGAGAAAGTCTTCTTCAGAACTATCAGATCAAAAGCCACAAGGAAGGAGACATCTCCAACAGGTTCCATAAACACCCGAACTGCAGAGTGACTTCCAGATTTTGAAGAGGGGGCATGGGTAGGAGTAATTACTAGAGTAATTTCTAGTCATCTCTGGAGGTGGGAAACCTGTCCTGGTAATGTGCATGTTATAAAGAAAAATCATACCCACCCTTAATCAGAGCAGTAAATCTGCATCTAATCCAGGGAAATGTGGACACATTTCCTGATACCTGTTCCAAAGTTATCCCCAAATGAGGAGACTTGGGAAACCAGCAATGCTAGCCACGTTGGGAGAGACTAAGACACTGTTTCATTGGTGGTGCTGACTCCAACTTTCCTTCGCTCTTTATCAGATGGTGGCTTCCATGTTTCATTCTGTCTTTTAGCCAATACTGAGTGCATGCTGTGGACCATGCACCATCCCAGGAGCTGAGAATATAGCAGGAACAGGACACAAAAAGTCCTGGACCCTGTGTGCATGGAGCTTACACATGGATGTCAATAAATACATAGACAATCAGTGCTATGAAGAAAAATAAG
>PVIY010032341.1:0-29070 GCA_004026745.1 Myrmecophaga tridactyla
AAGAAGAAAAAAGGTATAAGAGGCCGCCAACTCAATGGGAGAACATATTTGGAAATCACACATCAGACAAAGGTCTGATATCCTATATACATAAAGAAATGCATAAAGAGATGCAATTAGAAGTAAAAATTGCCAAATTCACGCAAAGAAATTTTAGGCTCTAAATGTGAAGAACTTTGGTATCACTGAAGGAGGCAGTAGTATGCACTTTAATAAGTAAAAAAATCCTGCCAGATTTTTAAAGGTCATCTCTAATAATATGCTTCTGTTTTCATCAGAAAGCTGTTATTAATAGATAATATTTTCCTTTAAAGGTGTGTTAAAATTGATGATGACTTGCAATCAGGTAAGTCTTAACAAAACAATAAGGATTCTAATTGCCAGTGACAGAAAATTCACCCCAAACTGGCTTAAGCAAAAAAGACCTTTTGTTGGCTCTTGAACTCCAAAAGCCTAAGGGTAGGTAGTTTGGCTTTGAGCCTAAGCTGCACTAGCAGCCCTGCTCTCTGACTCTCCACCCACATGCTTGCCTTCCTGCAGTGGCTCCACAGGCAGTAGGGACAGGATGGCTGTCAGCAGTCCAGCCCCCAAGTTTTCCAGGGGTAAAGATTGTAAGATTTCTCAACAGTTGGGACAAATTCTAAGCTTGACTGCCATTTGCTGTAGCCTCTCACACTCCCTCCTTAGGAGTCAGGGTGGGGTAAGCTCCATCCACAGCTTGTGCCTAAGTGGGAGGAGTGGGGGATCTCCAGAGGAAAACTGGGGGTGGCTACATAAGAAGAAGAAATAGATGTTGAGTGACCAAAAACAGCCCACCTTGGAAGATAACTGGTGGTGAAAGGGAGTTTCATAGAGGTGACTTCTGTCATCCACCCAGCAGCTCAGGTGACCCCAGAAAGGGACAGCATCCTTGCCTGACCACCTATCAGAGCTGAAAAAGCCCTTGGAAGTCCCTGGTGTGGTAGGAATTAGGAGACCAGAGGCCCAGATAAGGAGAGTGACTTGTCCAAGACTGCACAGCAGCCTACAGGCAGGAAGGAAACTAGAATACAAAACTCAGGTATTCTGACTCCCCGTCCAGTGCTCCTAGCTGGGCACAAAGGGGATCCAGGGGCTGTCCAGCTGGTTCACTACTGGAGGAGCAGCCCCATCAGCCTCCCCCAGGAAAGGGCTTTCTCCCAGCAACTCTTGTGAAGGGTCTTTAACAGTTCTGAGACAGAAGGGAGATGAGTAAGAAGTGCCCAGATTTCCACAGGCCCTTCCTCGTCATTGATGACACCAATCTGAGGTCTTATGTAAAATGCTGTACACACAATGCCAGGATAGCACCCGTAAAAGCACACCACCACCACCCCGCCCCTCGTGTCCTGCTGCCCCGTACTTCATGGAGATTCTGAAGCCACCAGTCTGCCGGCCAGTCTGGTTTTCCTGGGTCTTCTCAAGCCCTGGATTCCAAACCTCCACCCCTTCCCAATCCTCAGAAACTTGCAGTATTTCCGTATCTTTGTTCAAAGAGCATTGTCCCACAAGCCAGGCTGTCTCTGAATTCTCTGTGGGAGGGGCTTGGGGGCAGCAATCTTAGGCGTGGGAGAGAGGCTCCTCTTGAAGTCTTGTTTGCATAAAAAGTTCATTATTTAATCTAGATGGTGTGTCTGTTTGGGTGGCTGAGGGGCTAATGATAGAGGTTAGAAGGGATTTAGGCACGCCCAGTGCACCCCTTGGATCCCCGGCTTTTCTGTCAATTTGAATTTAAGCAAAGGCACTACACCTTAACTCCATGAAAGTGCGCTAAAGATGGGAATCCGGTACCTCAGCTAGTGGGAAAGATATATGGGGTGGGAGCTGGGCACATGACAAGGCCTTCCTCACGGCCAGGACTGCACAGCGGTCAGAGTACCGCATCTGGATGCAGACTGTCTGGGTTCAAATTTTGCTTTCATCTCTTACTTACCTTGGGATGTTACTTAAACTCTCTGTGCCTCCATTTCTTCATCTGTAAAACAGGGCTAACAGTAGGACCCGGCATACAGCAAGTGCTCAAACAATATGTTAGCCGCCATGCAATTGATAGACTCCTTCCCACAGCCTTGGTTGCAGGCAGGCCAGGGCCACCCCACCCCTGGCTGCCGGAATCAGAGCACCCCCTGCCCATTGTTCCCATCTTCCTGCTCTGCCCCGCTCGGGGGATGGGGCGGGACCAGCTGCAGCCTCCGCGGGGACAGCGCCCTCCCCATTCCATCCTTCAGGACACTCAGCCGGGCTCCTTCTGATGCGTGCATGCGCCACGGTGTTGCAAGTACAGGACTGACAGTTCTCAGATCTGAGACCTACTCGCCTCACTTTCCTCTCTGGAAAAAGAAAACCGCGGAGGAGCCCACCTCACAGGGCCACTAGGGGTTAAATGAAATAATGTCTGCACAACATTCCCCCGTGAGCATGTCTGTGTGCAGTTACTGTGTGGCTCAGCGTGCTGCTCCCAGCCAGGGGTGGGGGACGGACAGATCCGACCCCTAGCACCCAGGTCTGAGTGGATTTCTCAGAAGACCAGGCTGTCTCTGTTCCAACCAACTGCACCACACCACCCCCTACACAACACAAGGCAAAAAGTGGGTGAAAGGGCTGGGCAGCCTCCCCAGGCTGGTAGCCAGAAGGGACAGAAGAAACCAGGATCTAGAATCATTGGGGACTAGCTCAGCCTTTAAATTGCTGTGTGACTCTTTGAGCCAGGCCCTCCACCTCTCTGCACCCCAGCCTCCTTCCTGTAACGGCTGTAGGAAAGCATATGTGGCTTATCCTGGCTGTGCCACTGGCTGGCCAGGTTACTGTGGGCAAGTTGTTGGAGCCCTCCAGGGCTCAGGTGGTCTTATCTGCAAAATGGGTACACTGGTATGTCTGCTATTAACGAGACAGCAACTGATCACGGGATGTTTCCTTCTTGTCTTCTTGCCTCCCTTTCCCCCATTTCTCTGCTCAGAAGAGGAAGTGTTTTCCACCAGATCCGGGCTGGCTGGTTAAGGTTTCTGGAAGAGTAAATCCTAGCTTTGACTGTACGTGTGTCTCTCTGCCAACCAGGCTTTGAAATGTTTTCTCCCCGTCTACCCTCATGGAAGCACAGGGGCCTTTTGTGTGCACAGATCCCATGAATCTTATTCAGGTTTCCTTGCCCAAAGGTTGGCTCTGACATGATATGGACAACATAAGGAGACATGTTGGGGGCTCACTGCAGGAACAAGCCTCCTGTCAGCAGAGTTCATGAAGATTTGAGGAATGAAAAGGATGTAAGCTGGAGTTTACACCACAGCAAGGCAACCGGCCTCAAAACCCACCCCTACTCAAAGTACTCTACTTCTGCTGCCACCCTCCTGTGAACTTACGCTGGAGGTCACTGTACTTGTCCAGCCCCTGTCCCTTATGCTGCCTTCCTTCTCTTCTCCTGCTCCCCTCTCTTTTTGTTCCCCCACCTTGTGGACTGACACAGGAACCCCCAAATCTTCCCCTTTTGTTATGCTTGACTGCTCCCATAATCTCCGTCACTCCTCAAAACCATTCCAAATAAACAGTGACTCCAAAGAAATCTTGGGAATATATTATGCTTTGTATGTACACACAGTCTTATGATAAGGCTGCCATCCCCAGGCCCCTCTTGGCCAAGCTCCTGTTCTCAGATGTGCCCACCCAAATTCAGCAAAGGGCCTTCTACCGAAAAAGATGAGTTTAAAGGCACATATCCCACAGTTACTCATATATTTTAATTAATCGTCACTAAAATTCTACAGGCCAGAAAACACTTTCCTGGTCTTAAAGAAGTGGAAACTGAGGCTCCTGGCTGGACTGGAGACAGGACTGTCACACATCACAGGCGCAGGCTCTGCACTGGGTAAATTTGTCATCAGCCCTCGTTCCCCAGGTAGGTCCGGGTGGGCTCAGTGCGGCCCTCCAGGATACATCTGCTGCCCTGCCCCTGCCGCAGGCAATCACAGCCGCCTCACAGACCCGTGGAAGAGGCCTGAGCTCGCCACTGATGCTGGCTCCTATGTATCTTAGTTTCCTGGTGCTGACAACAAAATACCACAACAGAAATTATTGTCTCAAAGTTCTGGAAGCCAGGCATCCAAAATCAAGGTGCCAACAGGGCTATGCTTCCTCTTAAACCTGTCAGGAGAATCTGGAACAGGCCTTTCTCAGGGCTTCTGGTGGCAGCTTGCCAGCAATCCATGGCAGTGCCACAGTATTCTCTCCGTTATGTCCCTTCTCTTCTTATGAAGACCCAAGTCATATTGGACTCATTCTAGGACTTCATTTTACTTGCTTAATTCCATCTGTAACAACCCTGTTTCCAAAAAAGGATGCATTTTTGAGGTACTAGGAAACAAGACTTCAATATCTCTTTTGTGCGGACACAATTCAACTCAAAATTCCAAGTATCTCCCGTCTTGGTCTTGGCCTTCCACGCACGTAGTGAGATGGCACTTCCCAGACATCAGTGATCAGGCAGGGTTATGTGATGAGCCCTAGCCAATAAGAAGTGGCCTTTGTCACTTCAGGCTGGAGCATTTAATTGCCAGATGGAGACCCTCTCATTCACAGCACACGGCCTTGAGAAGGTGGCTGCTCCACTGGCCTGGGTCTGGAATGAGGACTTGGGAGAACCCTGCCGGCCCTCAATGGCCACATACTGTGAATGAGAAATAAACTTCCTGTTAGAAACCACTGAGATTTGGGGGATGTTACTAAAACGGGGCCAGACTGTTATTGCCAATCACGATTCCCATTTGACAGCTAGGGAGACTGAGATCCAAAAAAGAGCAGAACATGGATGTGAAACCAGATTCCCCAATCAAGGCTCTCCTACACACTCTCCTCCCTCTGTAACAGGCATATGTCCTCAGGCTGCTGCCTGGGAAGGACCAGAAGACAACAGAATTAGGCAGGGTCACTGTCAGGCCTGGGGTGCCGCAGTACATCATCAGCATGAGTGGCTGAGACTGCTTGCTGCCTACCCAGTAGCTATCGTCCCTTTATCCTTAGTAACAAAACTCCAAATATATATAGCAGTGTGCCCCACCAAGAAACTCCCTGTCTCAGCCTCCTGTAGGAAATGGCCAGGTGATTAAATGCTTGCCATCTAAGTGAGTGAATGGATTTACTCCTCAGCTCGCTATGGGAGGCTGACTCAGCTGGAGATGCACTTTTTGTTTTTCTGCTTCCTCCTTCCTGGAATGTAGTTGCCACGTCTGGAGCACCAGCATCCATCTTGAACAGTGCAGGTAGCACAGTGAGTGCAAAAACTGTGAAGACTGGGAACATGTTTTTAATATATAGTGAACAATTTATAAAATCTCCTGCTAGTTAGTTAACTCTCACCCTAAAATCTACAAAAATTGGCTCTCCAAGATGAACCATGAGTCTCCATGGTTTTGCAATCCTATGACATGCCCTAGTGTAGCCAGCAAGAGGCCTGACCATATGAAGTCACAGAGTATCCCCAGGGATCTAAGGGTCTGAAAGGGACATCTTTGGGTGAGCTGAAGGGACTGAGGACATACTCTCCAGCCTGGAGAAGGGGAAACCTTGGATAAAACAACTCAGATATCTGGAGAAATGGAGCTTTGAACATACATTCTAGAGCTTTATTCCTTATCCTGTCTATGATTTCCCCAACCCCAATCGCCCTACCCTTACCCCCACCATCTTCCCCAGAAGCTGATTCTGCCAGTCAAAAGGAGGAAAAGGGAAGGGTTTTCCCACCTGGCTCTCCCATCAGCCTTTACAAGGGTGGCCAGGACTCCCTACGATGTGGGCAGAGTAGGTAGGTATGAGAAAAGCCCTGCATTGATTGGTCCACGATCCAGACAAGTCCCTCTCCACCTCTAATTCGTGGTAATAACTCCTGCCCTCCCTCCCTCCTGGGGTGGTGAGGGGTCATCCTGCTAGGAGGGGTGCTGGAAGCAGTAGGCAAGCTGCAGTCACAAGAAGCAACCAGCAATGACGCATGTGGTCATGAGCTTTGGCTCAGTGTCTATGGACCTGGTTCCATGGCATGACCCACTGCCCACTGTGTAATCCTGGGCTCAGCTTTCTCATCTGCAGGTAAGAATTGAAGCTAATGGATGGGAATCAACTGGAACACAGTAGGCCCTCAATAACTGATGGGTCTTCCACCACCCATTCCCAGTCATAGTGGACATCTGCCATTCTTATTGGCTGCCCTGTTTTGAACCCCCTTCCCATGTCAAGGGAAACCCTCACCTAATGAAGCTTCTAGTATAGCCGTCCAAAGGTCAGAACCACACTCAACTAGCATGCCTTGCATTGAAGGCCTGGACACAAGCCCCCAGCCCAGACCTTTGTGAGAAGCTGTGACCCATTCTGATAGTGGCTACATCCAGGTTCTGTTATTATGAGAAACAGAGGTTCTGCAGGGACTGATCAGGGTCTGGAGACTCAGTAGGGTGAGCTGCCATGTTGGTGTCCCACGGTAGTGGCATGGGGTCACCTTTTGACCAGTGCTGAGGTGTGCTGTGAGGCTTCCAAGCTGTTTTTACCAATTCACCCAGAGATTCTGTGGGTACCCTAATGGCCCTGAATAAGTTCCTTTCCTGCTTGAACAACTTAGTTTCTGTAGCCTGCACCTACAAACCCTGGCTAACATCCCTCCCTAGGCCTGAATGTTAAAAGACACTCCCTTTAAGGCAATTCTCTGAACTGCTGACCTCCCTCCACCTCAAGGTGCCCATGTACGTTTAGAAGCTCCCCCCATGGCTCTGGCTATGAAGACTAGCTGGAGCAACCAGCTTTTACCAGGAAATTTCAAGACCAGTTCCAGGACCAGGACTAATGAGGATGGCACAGGACCCATTTGTGGGAGATTACCTTTGGTATAGGGGAAAACAGGGAAGTTCTGGGTTTGAATCCCAGTTCAATGATTTATTGGCTCTTATAATTTGGGTCCCATAGCTTACCTCTCTGAACCTCAGTTTCCTCATCTGTCATATCCCAACAGACATCTTTTGGATGTTTTGGGGGTTAAATAAGGTGAGGGGCAGAAAGCCCTTTGCCCCATGCCTAAAACATGGTAGACATTTGAATTGAGAAGAAACTGAATCAGTAAGGAGCGAGACAGTAGTTCTCACATTGTAGCTTGCATCCGAATCACCTGAAGAGGTGAGTCAAATGCAGATTCCTGGGCTACACCCTGAGTAGAATGCAGCAAGTCTTGGGTATGACCCTATGATCCAAATTTTTAACTGGTACATCACAGAGAATTCTGCTGTAGGTAGCTGGAGCCACCACACTTGTTAAAACACAGGAACTGCCGGGTAAGAGAATGCAGGAGGTGCTACTTAGCTGCTGGCTTCTGTCTCCCTGGGAGCCATTACAGTCTCAGGGAGAATGTGACCTGGACTTATATTTCAGAAAAGATGCAGGGTATTTCTATACATTTGGCCTTTGATCCCATTTAGAACAATAAAGGATAATTTTTCTTAATCAGATAAGGCCAACTGTAATCATAGCCCACATTAAGTGAGTACTTCCCATGAGTTGGACAGTATGCGTGGGTTTACCTGCGCTGACTAAGTACAAGGTCGAGTCAGGCCATCCTGCTTTACAGGTGAGGCAAGCAGGCCCAGAGAGGTAAAGTGGCTTCCCAAGGTCCCATGGCCTACACATTTGAACCCAGGAGAGCTGGGATTCCACAACCCATGCTCTGCACTGTTCCCCCTGCAGGATATTACTTTGGGTTGCTGTGGGGTGGCATAACATCCTCTTATGGGCCAAGATCTCTGAACGGGACTAAATGGGGCACAAGTGTGAAGAAGTGTAGGGCATCAGCGCTCTGCGTTCTGATTCTGGCTAACTTACTGGGACCCCAGGAATTCTGGGGCCTGGTCTTTCCATTCTCCGCTGTGTGTCCTTGGGCAAGATGCCTCGCTTTCTGAACCTGGGGTTTGTGTGAACAACTGATGAGACTGGGTTACGCCACATGCCCAGCAGAGCACCAGACAGGCAGTAGCTCAATATACGGTACTCTTCCTGTTACTACGTTGTCCTTCAATGGCATCGGATGCAGCTGTGTCTTGGATTCTGCCATACCATCCAGATTCAACACAGAAGGTAGGAGTACACATGAAGCTTCTCTCTGCTCAACAACAGTTCCCAATAAGTGAGCCCCATTTTCACTTGAACCCAATGCATTGTTTCTGCAACATACAGTCAAGACTGAAAGCATGAGGAAGTTGGAAACAAATCTTTGGGTACCAGCTGTGTTCTAGGTACTTTACAAGATTAACTCATTTAATCCACAGGACAAGCCTGTAAAGCAGGAAACACTGATCCCATCTGCAGAAGTGGAAACAAGCTCAGAGACGTTCAGTACTGAGATTCAGATCTGATGCCACAGCCCAGCCCTTTCATAACTGACTGACTTTTTTAGGAGGGGCACTTATTCATTTAGTCAATAAAGATTTATTGAGAGGCTACTGTGTGCCATGTCTGGTACTAGGCCCTGGGATATAGGAGTGAACCCCACAGACAAGTTCCTGCCTCACGAAGCACCCATTCTAGATGGAAGACGCTGTCCGTGGCATTACCAGGAAAGGATTCTAAGAGGCTTCCGGGCTCAGCAGGAAAGAGTGTCATGGCTGATTACTCAGGTCTGTCACGCGTGATCTTAGGGAGTCTGAGCATATGTTGCACACTGGCCACACGTGTTTTATACTTTTTAAGACCATATAAATATATAACAAAACAGAAATGAATCCTGATTAGAGCACAACTTCCAATATTTAATTTCAAAATAGTAACCACTGTGGATCTAATCACTAAGCCCTGCTCTTAAGGAACTTAGGGTCTAACTGGTAGCCTAAGGTACATGTGACCAATACAAGATAGCTGTCAACACAGAATATGATGGGACAGTTTGATCCAGAACTCAGAGGTAGGAGAGGCCATATGGACGGGGCTGATCAGTAGAGGCTTCCTGGAAGACAGGTGCAGAGGATCTGGCTAGGCAGAATGGGGGCAGGAGAAAGGCATTCTAGAAGCAGCAGCATAGGCAAAGGTATGAAGTCAGGAATGAGTGTGAAGTGGGTATAAGGTGGGGTGGGAGTAGTAAGGATTCTGGCCTGGCTGAGCTAGCAGTACTCGGGGGACAAAGTTGAAGTGGTAACATAGGGAGGGAACATGGAATCCCAAATGTCAGGTCTGGAAGTTTGATCCTGATCTTGAACAGTAAGGAGCCAAAGACAACTTTTGAGCATGGGCATGACCAACTTCCAACATTACTTGGTGCCTAGAACAGCAGAAGAAGTTAATGAAATGGGAGCAAGCTACAAAAGCCATGGAATGAAAAGATAACCCCTGTATTTAACAGGGCCTTAAGGACTTGAGTTCCAGTCCCAGATCTAGACTGGCATACCATATAACCAGACAAGCACCCCACTCTCTCCCTCATCTCCAAAGGCCCTTTCAGACCATGACTGAGTGAACTTCATTCAAGCAGAGTCTTTATTTTCTATTTTGCTTTGGCCTTGGAGACCTGGTCCAAGGTAGGTCCATCACTCACGGCTTATCTCAGGCTTCAGGTGTGGCATATGGCTCAGACCTCAGATGTGTCTCATATCTCAGCTTTCTGAAGTGGCATCTGTCTCAAAGAACATATGGCCTTGGAGCCACACTGCAGCTATGTGACTCGGGAGAGGGACTTCACATATCAGTGCCTCAATTTCCCCAACTGTAGGAATGTTCCAGTCACAACCACTTGGCAGAGAGGATATGAAGAGTCATTGAAATGAGGCCTTTAAAGCACCTGTAGGCAGAAAGTGCTCAATTAACGGCAACTGTATTTTTGTTATGGTTTGTTATTTTCTGGGTGAGACTCTTGGCTGTAAGCTCTTAAGAGGCAGAGACTGTGTCTCCCTTATTTCCTCCATGGGGCCGAACACCAGCTGGGCCCCTGTCAGGATGTGATGCCCCAGGCAAGTGCAACTCTGCCGGGGCTCGTCACAGGAACTGTGACGTGAGCCTGCTTGGCCTGGTGAGCAACCCTGATCCTCTCACTCCACCCGGGGAGGGTGCCCTGTGTCCTCATAGGGCTCGCCAGCACATGTGTCCCCAGTCCCCACCCCAAGGCCTCAAGTGTGGTGGACACTTTTGTCCAACCAAACCCACCAGTATCTAAAAACTAATTTCCACCCCCTTTCTCTTTAACTTCAACTCTATATGATTATTTTTGCAAGAGATAATACATTCAGGGCGGGCCACAGTGGCTCAGCAGGCAGAGTGCTTGCCTGCCATGCCAGAGGACCTGGGTTCGATTCCCAGTGCCTGCCCATGTCAAAAAAAAAAAAAGAAGAGAGATAATACATTCAGATTTTTCAAAATTTAAAAGGCACCCAAAAGTGTGCTATATAAAAATCTCCCCAGTATCTACCCTTGGTTCCCCTCCCTGAAGTCAAGCAAACAAAAAATTGTTTTTAAAACAATTAAGCTTAATTGGGCCCCATGACAAAAATCATAAGCTTTCAGAGCAAAAAACTAAAAAAAAAGAAAATACACACACACATATATAGTTACAGTAGTATCTTGATATTCTTTCATCAACAGTAACAAATGTACCAATGCTAGGGGTCAACGAAAGAGGGGGAAGTAAGACGTATGGAGTATTTTAGGTTTTCTTTCATATGTCTATTTGTTATTTTTCTTTTTGGAGTAACACACACTGAAAACTCCAATCCAAATCCACCTTCCAGAGATTCTTCACCTTTTAGCATAATACCCTTCCACACTGTTGTCAATGCACAGCCTCTTTACAAAAAAAAAAGACGAGCATCTCAATATTGAATTTTCATTATCTTAAGTGTCTCGGGTACATTTCCTCATGGCTGACAACAGCTGTGTGATCTTCCATAGATGACTTATTTAACCAGATTCTTGTGATGGGGGCTGTGGGACCTCACTGCCTTCTTGTTTATTTTCTTGTGACAAATTTGCAGAAAAGGAAATGCCAAGTCACAGGTATGGCCATTTTTTAAAATGCAATTTTAATGAGCTATATTCACACATCATACAGTCTATCCAAAATAAACAATCAGTGGCTCACAGTATTATCACATAGCTGTGCATTCATCACCACAATCAATTTTAGAACATTTTCTTTACTCCAAAATGAAAAATAACAAATAGACATATGAAAGAAAACCTAAAATACTCCATACGTCTTACTTCCCCCTCTTTCGTTGACCCCTAGCATTGGTACATTTGTTACTGTTGATGAAAGAATATCAAGATACTACTGTAACTATAGTCCTAGTTTGCAATAGGTACATTTTTTCCCCATATACCCCACTTCATTATTAACTCTTTGTAAAACTGTCATATGTTTGTTCTGGTTCATGAAAGAACTTATTTGTAGTATAAATCACAGACATTGTCCATCACAGGGTTCACTGTATTGTATGTTCACATACCTCTAGCTTTTCTTCTGGTGACATACATGACTCTTCACAACACCTTTCAACCACATTCAGGCACTATTACTTATACTCCCAATAACACGCTACCATCACCCCTATCCATTTCAAAACGGTTAAATTCAACCTAGTTAAAAATTCTGTACATATTAGGCAACTGCTCCCAATTCTCTCACCTTATTCGATCTCTTGGTAACCTTAATTCTAAATTCTATGTCTATGAGTTTACACATTATAACTACTTCATATTAGTGAAATCACACAATATTTGTCCTTTTGTGTTTGACTTATTTCACTCAGCATTATGTCAAGGTTCATCCATGTTGTTGCATGCCTCAAGACTTCATTCTTCTTACTGCCAAGTAATATTCCATCAGATGCATATACCACATTTTGTTTATCCATTCATCAGCTGATGGACATTTGGATTATTTCCACCTTTTGGCAAGTGCAAACAGTGCTACTTCTAACACTGGTGCGCCAACGAAAGCAAAAGATATGCTTTCAGATCTTCTGGGGTATGGCCATTTTTAAGACACCGAATATGCATCAAACCAACCTCCAGTTAACTGTCTTCCCTGTGCTTAGCAGGACTGAGTGTTCAATCCAAATTCATGGAAAGATCAAGAAGTCCTGGCACATATCCATCTCAGCAGCAGCTGTGTGCCTCCCTGACCCTACCTCCAAGTCTAGACTAAGGCCAAACCTCTTCTCTGGGCCTGGCAACCTGCCCTGTTGACCCAGCCAAGGAGCCTTACCTGGGCCTCCTTCCCATTTCAAAGTGAGTCAGTGATTGGGGGCGGGCACCATTCTGCCCAGGGCAGGCAGCTGACCAACACGAATCCAGCTGGGACAACAAGGTCACCAGCTCCCAGGGAGGGGAACAGACTCTCTCAGCAGTGGCTAGAGGACTGCGGCAGCACTTCGCCTACAGGTAAGAGCTGACCCTGACCCCATATTGGCTTGGACTGGGTTGAGCAGGACCTGCTTTCCCCCAGGTCTCCTTCCTTAACTATCCCTTCCCTTTAGGGATTTCCCAGGCAGTTTCCTTTTAAGGTACTCCTTTGAGGGAGGGAAGGGTGAACTGGGTGTCTGCTTCCGACCCCAGCCCTGGGCCAGGTTGGAAGGCTGAGTGATCATCTTTATCCACACATCACCCAGATATCTGGAGGGCCCACAGAGCTCAAGGAGGTGGAAACTGCATTTTGCTCCTTGAAGTGGGCCCTCTGAAGGCCAGGCCCAGCTAAAACGAGAGACTGCAACCAGGAAAAAGAGCTTATTTCTACAAGAACCAAGGGCCCAGGTCTCTGGTTTCTGGTTCCTTCTCTGCGTGAAGCTATTTCTATCAACAGCCTCCCTGTTACAGCAAGGAAAAACCTGTTGGAGAACTGGATTAGTGGCTTCACCTCTCTAAGAACTAGTTTCCTCATTGGAGACTGGAAATACCCAGTCCTGAGAACAGAATGTGATAATGGATGTAAAGGGCCACTGTAAGCCCTCCACATGACAGGGTCTCAGAAAACTGCTTAGAGGGAACCTGCTAGGTGTAGGCAAGTATGGGCTGCTTAACATACACCGGCCCAAGCCAGTAACAGCATTGCCACTGCTTCTTACCAGGGCTCCCTGCGTCCACCCTTGCTCTAGTCTCAACATGTCAGCCAGGGGGGGCAGTTAAAATGATTGTCAGGCAGTCATAGTGACAGGTTACAGCACTGTTGTAAAACAGAAGGTAACAAGTTAAGCGGTACAGATTAGCTACCCTAACATTGATCATTAATACATTGTAGTTAGAAGGTAGGATCTACAGGGAAACAGAGGCCTGGCCTAAGGACACAAGAGAGGTGTCATAGGGGAAATGGGCTAACTAGTGATGGCAGCAGTTGTACAGTTACAATCCCCCCTTATTCTTGTTCATTTCTCTACTTATTTCTGTAATAAAAAACTAATCCTACCTATAATTAATGAATAAGAACTACCCCCTGGACTTGGGTTTTCTTTTTTAATGTTTATTTGTTGTTCTTATTCTTGAAGAAATGAAAATGTTCTAAAATTGATTGTGATGATGACTGCTCAACTGGGTGATGATATTGTGAGACACTGATTCTATACTTTGGATGGATTATATGGTGTGTAAATATATCTCGATAAAATTTTCAGTTGCAGGAAAAAAAAAAAAAGATAGCCCATGTCACTCCTCTGCTCAAAATTCTCCAGTGGCTCCCATCTCACTAGAGTAAATGCCCACATCCTCACCATGGCCTGCATGGCCCCACGGGATCTAGTCCTCCCACTACTTCTAAGGCCTGCCTCCCGACTGCTTCCCCTTCTGGTCAACTCACTTCAGTCTCACCAATCAGCTGTTCTCCAAACATAACAGGCAGGCAGGGCCTTTGCATGGCTGTGCCCTCAGCATGGAATACTCTTTCCCTTGATACCTGTGGCACTTCATCTCCTTATGGCCATTACTCAAATGTCCCCTCATCCCTACTGGTCCTTCTGACACTCTCCTCGCTACTCTCCATCCTGCCTTATCTTTCTCCCCAGCATGTTCCACCACCTTACAGTGTGTTTATTCTCTTACTAATATGTACACTCTTCAAGGAGAACAATTTTTCTTTCGCTCACTGCTGTATTGCTGGCACCTAGCATGGTAGTGAGACCAAGTACGTGCTCAGTAATATTTGTTGAATCAATGAACCACAGCTGATGTTTACTGAGTGCTTATTTTGGGCTACTGTGCTAAATGCTTGCCCTACATACCTTATCTCTTTTATAAAAATTTTTAAATCTCCACCGTAAGTTTGTGATGCAATATTGTTATCCTACATTACAAAGGAAGAAATGAAACTCAAAAGGGCTTTGCCCTCACAAGCAGGAGGCAATGTCAGTTTCAACCTAGTCCTGCCGGTCTCCAAAGTCCTTGCTCCTGCCCCATCTCCTCTGTCCCTGGGTTTGGAGGCATTTGCATTCCTTGAACTACAGCTTTTTTCCCAGGATACAGCACAGTCCTGATGGAGAAAAGGCCTAGCAACGTGCTGGTGGCCTAGCAACAGCCTCTTCCTTTCCAATTCAACATATCCCTGGGCTAATTTGGCCTTCCAGGAGCTATTCTTCTGACACTCTAACCCACGCTTCCCTCCCACACACCTTCTAATGAAGAATGGATGAGTTGTCCACAGGAACAAGTGGGAGTCCCAAACCTTCATGGAACAAAATGTTCCAAAGAGTACTCTGATTTCAAATACAAAGATGGGGGCTGAAGGCCCCCTTTCAGCCCAGCTGATCTCTCAGGATCTGATTGCTGTTTTGCTGTAAATGTTATCACTTATATAAACAAGTACAGAAGCTCAGGTATGAACATTCTGGAAAATTCTGTAGGAGAGGAAAATTCCTTTGGGGGTGAAGGGTTGTACAGATTCTTTTCCTTTCAGAAGCACCAATTGCAGGAAGTCCCAGCACAGAACTGAGGAAGCTCTCCCAGTGTCAGACCATAGGGGCCAATATTTCAACCTACCTCATGAGAGCAGCATTTTCTCCTCCTCCCAGCCCCGGGGTTATTCTTCAAAGACTTTCTACTTATTGACTGAAAACAACAGGGAAATGGGGAAAAAAAGACTGTGTCTTTAGGTTTTTGCTTTCCCACTCCTTAACCGGATGCCAGGCACTGGGGATTCAGAAATGAGTGTGACATTCCCTGACCAGTGATGGAGTCCAGCAAACATACAGCACAGAGGAAACCCAACCAAAGGAAATACAAAAGGCACTGCTCACAGTCAGTGCTTAATGTTTGTGGAATGAGTGATGAATGGGTGAACAGATGACACGCTGTGATCTAGAGACAGGAGGCGTGTCTACTTCTGTGGGTGGGTGTTGGGGGTGTTGGGAAAGGCAGGGAATTGAAGAAGAGTACAAGGGGGAGGGTGAAGGCACAAATGGCACTCAAGACAGAGGAAAGAGCACCTGGAAAAGCATCAAGACATGAAAGAGCAGGGTGAGCAAGCATTGTGGAATGAATGAAATGCAGGGTGAGTGTAGAAGAATGAGGAATTGAGACTGGTGACATTACTAGAAGTCAGGTCAAGGAGCTTTGAAAGTCAAATTAACATTAGAGGTTTATTCTGAGGGCAAGAGGTGAAAATGGCTTCAAGAGGGAAAGGCAGGAGCTGAGGATAATTTCCAGATTTCTGGCCCAGCCCAGGGGATGGGGTTAGTGGAGCCACCGTGGAATCCAGCGGGGAAGAAAAATGAGTTCAGTCTAGATGACCTGGGGGAGGTGGTTTCCAGGAGGCAGCTGGACTCTTCAACCCAGGTGTCCCTATCCCTGTACTAGCACCCTCCACTCCCACCTATGGGAATCCTCCATCCTTCACTGTTCGGCCAGGGCCACCTGCCTTCTGCAAGAGACCTCCTGGTAGTCCTAGCCTTTCTCTGTACCCCCCTGACTCAGTGCCTACGTCCTTTATAATGGGCAGCGAGCCCGATTTCGCTGTGGTCTGCCCGGCAGCAGGGGTCCAATTAGTCAGTAACTTTTGGGTGGGTTCCCAGAGTGAATTTGCATGGAGTAGAACAACGCATCTTCAGCTCAACAATCAGTCAAGAGTCAAAGCCAGATAAGGAAAAGGTGGGAAAGAGGGTGGGAGAACGGTGACGTAGGGAGCGAGAGGGATTCCTTTTCAGAAAAAGCAACAAGCAGAAGGGAGCGCAGGCGTCTACTTAGCCCTCCTCCCCTCCCCCAGCTGCCTTTGTACAGAATCTTATCTGTCAGAAGGGGGCGGATCAACCGCGCCCTCCTTCCTTCAGGGGCCATAAAATGGCCGTCGGGGGCCAAGGCCGTGGGGAGACGAAGGGACACTTGCGCCTTTAAGGCACTATTTGACCCGTGTCGCCTGCCATCCCGCAAAGAGGGCCCTCAGAGCGCGTCCGAGCCTTCCCAGGCGTTACCCTACTGCTTTACCTGATCCCCTCTGGTAGATGCCGGCGCTGGCCCGAGGGCCTGGAGAAAGAGTGAGGCCGGGTGGGCGGTTGTTAACACACCCGGCCAAGGAAACGGACAGCCAAACGCCCGCCACTCGGCGCTCCGCCGCCGCGGGGCACCCTGGGAGCCGCCCGCTGCGGCGCATGCGCTCTAGATGCGCTGCGCTCCCGGGAGGTCTGGAGAAATCTCTGCGCAGGCGGCGTAGCCATGGTGCGAGGCGGAGCTGCTCGCAGCCGGCTCCCTCGGGTTCCCGGGTGTCTGAGCGGTGGAGGGGTCGTTATGGGGGTCACTTGGGGGTGGCTGAGCGGTTTGACAGATGGAGAAACCGAGGCCAGGGGTGGAGGGCAGGCCCTGGGGACTCCTGGGCTCTCACCGGCGCTCTAGCGCTGTGGAGTTTGTGGCTGGTTGTTGTGTCGCAAAGCGGGCGATAGTGGCACGGGGCGGGGTGATCCGAAGACAGCGGCACAGACGAGGGTGCACCCTGGATAAAAAGTCAGTGCAATACCCTGTCTTCAATATAAAGGAGAAAATAAACTAATTTGCAGTAGAAGACAATATTTCTCTATGTAAAGGCTCAGGCAGGATTACTTCAAAAGATGCTTGTACTTACAATGAGGAAGTATGGTTTTAATATGACAGGATTCACGTAAGAATTGTCAACGTTTCATATTTGGAATTTTGAATCAAATACTAAGTGTATTTTTACCAAGCGGAAATCACTGTGTAAGCTATGAATACAGACAGACATGGGCCGGTGGACCCAACTGGGGAGCAGGGTGGACGGGCATTTTCCAAAAAGGTGAACAAGGCAAAATATTAACTTCCCTCAACTAACGTGCTACGTGCATTCCTGAGTAATACAGTATATGTTAAAACTGGGAAATAGATTACTGTATTTATATATAAACAGGTTTTAGGCAGATTTTTTTGCTGACATGAAGTTCTTGCAGGACCTTTGAAAGTTGTGCAGGACAGAGAACAGTTTGTTGTGAGAAACTGTGCTGAGCATCGCAAAAAGTCCAGATTCCTGCTCGTAGATGCCAGCAGTGTTTCCCTGTCTTGTGACACCTCAAAACAACTCTTCCCTGGATAATCACTGATATGTTCAATCAAATGATAAGTTTTGCCAGCAGACTGTGTCTTGGTGGACAAGTATAGTGTGGTGAACATGACACAGCCCTTGTCCTTGAGAAGCGCATGCAGATGTTAGTGATACAGTACAAGTAGCTTGACAATAAGGGCAGTCAGGACAGGGTTGGAACACACAAGAGGACCCAGCCAACTGGCAGGGTGGTGAAGGGCCTGGAAAAGCTAGACAAAGAAGTAGTGTTTGAACTGAGCATCACACAGAGAAGGCCGGTGTGTCAAGCAAAGGGACCATTAAGACTATGACAAATCCAGATGGCCTGGCACCCAGTAGGCATCCAATAGAGGTTTTGGATGATTAGATGAGCGATGATTGAATGCAAACATGAGATAATCGTTGACAGGAAGCCATTTCCCACTGTATTGTGAACTGCTAAAAGACAGGAATACCTGCTGCCTGACTCCCCCAGAGGCCAGCACCAAGTCGGGACCAAGAGAAGGTGGTGGCAGCAAATGGCTCCAGACAAAGAGACAGAGCTGTGTATCCCTAGCCTGAGACTGATGTCCAGGAAGTGGGTCTCTACTTCTCTGCTCTTGTAGAAGGCAACTACTAAAAATACAGCTGCAGTGCTGTTTAAATGTTAGAAAAAGCAGGGCAGGGGTAGCCTCTTATTTCCATATCTGTCATTCACCCATGATCTGGAGGCAGAGCATGTTGTCAGCAAATGGTAACTTCTGAGGATTGTGCTAAGATAAAGATCTCTCAGAATGGGTGCACAGTGGAGAAGGCCACAGGCTGAGGGTCATTTCCCCCAGAAATCTCTCCCTAGGATAATCCCTGTCCTCCTGGGATGGTGGTGATTTCTGCCTCAGAGGCCAGGCTAGAGCAAGGATCTGGAACTGGTTGCCTCCAGGAGCCAAGCAGGCCATGCAAATCAGCAAAGGGCCAGGGGGCTACTTAGGGCAGCCCCTTCTGAAAGGCAGGCTGCTGCTCACCCTTGCTGGGTATTGCCTTACACAACTCCTGCTATTGCGTGATCAACTATTTTGATTGTACAGGCTAGAAATGAAGATTTGTCTATCTCCAGATTTTTTAATATTGGCACTAATTCAGATATATATTTTGGCAAGAACCAGATGAAACACATTTTTAATCTTTGGTGTGTGTGTCCATACCAGGGAGTTGGGTGTTCGTAGGACATCACAGTTTTACTTTACAAGGAAAAAAGTGGAAGTTCAGGCAGAATGTAATGCTTCTGGCAATACTGAGATAATTTCCATGCTAGGCACTAGAGGTTCCACAGTTAATGAGAAAACCCAGTTCCTGTCGTTTTGGGATTCCCAACACAAAGTAGATGGACAGAGAAATAAAGAGATAAATATATCATAAACTAATCAATAAGAGTAAAGACTTGCTGGGGAAGTAAAGAATAGTTTTAGGGGAAGGTGGGCATCAGTGCAGGCTTCCTGCAGGAAGGGTCCTCTGGGCTAG
The DNA here is from genome assembly GCA_004026745.1 of Myrmecophaga tridactyla. Taxonomy (NCBI): domain Eukaryota; kingdom Metazoa; phylum Chordata; class Mammalia; order Pilosa; family Myrmecophagidae; genus Myrmecophaga; species Myrmecophaga tridactyla. Next base: position 19,025 of record PVIY010032341.1, read on the forward strand.
GGCTTGGGAATTATTGAAGTTATCCAGGGCCGGAGGTGGTATTCCAGGTAGAGGAAGCAGCATCTGCAAAGGCCTAGAGATGTGAGAGAATTAGATGCATCAAGAATCTGAAAGTAGCGCATTGTGGCTAGAGCTGAATGTAGGATTTGGGAGAAGGTCATGTGACAAGAAGTGAGGCTGGAGAGGCAGGAGGGGGTTGCAAACAAGCATCTGTTGGGACCAGACTGGTAGTGCCAGTGAGTAAAACAGACTGGGTGTAAGAGACAATAGAGATTGGTGGGGACCGGGGCATCTGGAATCTGCGGTTACTCAGCTACAGTCCAGGGTTGCCAGAGCTTCCTACAAAAAACCAAACATACAAACATTGTATACATGGTGTACAATCATTGGATCACAGTACTATCACATAGTTGTGTATTCATCACCATGATAATTTTTTTGGACATTTGCATCTCTCCAGCAAAAGAAATAAAAAAGAAAATACTCATACATGCCATACCCCTTACTCCTCCCTCTCATTGACCACTAGAAGTTCAAACTACTAAATTTATTTTAACCTTTGTCCCCCTTTTATTTGTTTATTTTTATCCATAGTCATTACTCATCGCAGTAGGAAGTCTTGATTGTTCAATGCAGTGCTGTGAGTTTTGCACGTAGACTGCTAATTTGAACATTTAAAGCACACTATGAGGACCAAATAAAATCTGTTTGCATGTGCTCCAGAGGCCACCAGCACCAACCTTTGCAAAGTCATGGAGGCCTCTTGTGGGCCACTTTAGCGAGTGTAGACTAGATTCTGAGGGCAGTGGGGAACACGGCCTGGTGCAGAAAGGGTCCCTTGGCTGCTGGATAATGTTAAGAGGGGAGGCAGAGACCCGTTTGTAGGGTGTTGTGGCACCTGGGGGTGGGGATGGGAGACAGTGGCAGTCTGCATAACAGCAGCAGGGCCAGGAATGAGGTTGGTGGCAGATGAGAAGTGGTGGAGGACAGCGGAAGGGGTGGAGGATGACCGAGGCCCAGGCAGCAAGTGTGGGGGAGGTGAGGAGGCACAGTGATGGATGAGGATGCCCTGCACCCCTGGGGATCAGGCAAGGAGAGACCCAGCAGCCCTGGGCCCGGGCGGTTGTGGGGGGCTGCTCAGCTCTGGGTACAATGCCAAGGATTCCTTTATCGTGTACGCCTGCCACAGGGGGCCCTGGTCCAGCCGTGGGTCCTCTGGGGATGAGTTAGATACACTTGACCTGGGGAACTGCAGTCTGGCTGGGAAGACAGACTGAGAAAGATTGCGGGGTCCATGGTGGGGAGGCTGGCCCCGACCTAACCCAGCGGGCAGGGCCCCCGGTGCCTGAGGAGCCAGGGACAGCCTGTCCCTTGGGAACTGAAGGATGACGGGGCATGGGGAAGGGCATTGCACCAGCAAAGATCTGGAGGTGTGGCAGGGCTGGGGGCAGTGGGTAAATGGAAAAGAATCCAGAAAGACAAACTGCTCCTTTCCCACATCCATCTAGGTAGGAAATGAACATTTCTCAAGAGATAATTCCTTTGAATTTCTCTGGGTACCTTCCTCCTAGGCCTTACAGGGACAAATAGGAGGTGCTTAGTAAAAGTTCTTGTTCCTTCCCTTCTTGTCTCTTCTCCCTTTGGAACGATCCTCTGTTGGGTGTTTAAATTCTGCTACAGTCGATATGTAGGTTTTTAAGAATTTCCACTGGTCGTACTTAATTGTGGCCAAGAAATGGGTGGTGTATAGTAGGAGCTCAACTGCCCCGAGGTGAAAGGGGTGGTGGGGGAGGGAGAGGGATTCTGAAGTGCCTTGGCTGCCTTTCTGTTGTAATTTTAAGTCCCAACCCACTTGACAGTGGGACTGAATTCTGCATCATTGGAGACGACGCTGTGCAAAGCCCTAACTTAAGGCCTGCTACGCAGCAGGAGCTCAGTATGCACCTCGGGATTGAATCTAGGTCTTTCGTTAGCCCATCTGACCTTCGAAACCTGGCAGGGAAGGGCATTGCCCTGCTCCAATAATACTCCTGCCTTTCCCAGCCAGCTCGTCCCGAAGGGTCCCATTGCCTGGTCACCATAAAGTTCATAGGACATCATAGTTTTACTTTATGAGGAGTGGAGGGTCACTCAAACGTGGTGTGATGGACTCTTGCAAGGCAGACCGTGGATTGGGAACCAAGTAGACTTTGTTCTAATCCTGGCTCCCCAGCTTTGAATTTCAGATTTTTCACCAATAAAATGGGAGTAATTCTACCTTCCTGTTGTCTTTCCCATAGCTGAGAGTGTTCCAGGGCACACGGTGGGCAGGAGGCGACCCAACCCCCAGCAGGTCCTTGGCCTTTTCTCATCAGGTTGCATCCTCTCCCCTCCTCACCCTCCAAGGCTCCGCAGGTGTTCCAAGGAGCAGCCATGTCCACCCTGTACCCATCTCTGGAAGACCTGAAGGTGGACCAAGCCATGCAGGTATGGGCCCCAGGTCTAGGTTAGCCTGGGCTCCCTGATGGCTGTGCTGGGGGTCCCCCCTGGCTAACTAAGGAAGGCTTGCCTTGGAACTTGGGTGTCACGGTTCCCAGTGGGTCCAGGGCATGCAGGAACCCACCGCAGGGCCTGCTGGTGGAAAAGGTGTCCGGAGGCCATGGTCATGAATCACAGCAGGAACTGAAAAGACCAAGTAGCTGCAGATGCTCCCCCCTCATGCCTCTCTCTTCCCCACATCCCAGCATCTCCTCTGTCAAGTTTGGGCTAGATCCCACCGCCCAGGGCAGACCCAATGGGAATCGGGTTTGCTTGCTCAGCCACCAGAAGCTCCATCCATCACTTTCCCTTCCAAGGGGGCTTCCAGAGTTTGGGGTTTTCACTAGAGAATTTGGTTGGGAGGCGAGCCTCAATGTTTTGGCTGCCTTGTAACATTTGGGTGTTGTGGGGCCCTGGGAGAAACTCCCCCCAGATGTATGCACACCCGTCGAGGGCACAATTTACTCACTACCTTGAGGCTCACAGACCTAGGTCATCAGCATAGCTAATGCCTGTACCCCCGCTTCAGGGAGCCCCAGGCTCCGAGGGGTCCCGATGTCACGGCCACAGCTAACACAGCTCTCCCTGCCCCTCTCTAGGCCCAGGCTCGAGCCACACCCGGGACACCTGCCCTGCTGGCCCAGGACACAGCACCCCCCCCACCTCCAGGTGAGCCCTCAGGGTGGGGACGCTGGGGGCAAGTGGTTGGACGCCCCACCCTCTCAGGACAGAAATCATCAGGGTGGCGTGGAGGCTCCAGGGCCTGGGCTCAATGTGACAGGAGGGCAGGATGCTGCCCTCCCCACCTCTCACTGCCTGGGGGACCTCTGCCCCCATCCCTTCCACTGCACATTTCACCTTCACCTGGGGATACACAGCATTTTCTGGGATGCAGGGAGGCCTGGGGGTGCAGAGCATTCTCAGGGATACACAAGGCTCTTTGGGATACACAGCTTTCCTGAGGACACACAGCATTCCTAGAGTGTGTGGTATTCTCGCATATACATTGCATTCTCAGGGAGATACTGCATTCTTGGGAATAAACCGTGTTCCCAGGCCATGTTTCTTAATCAAAATGAGGCCAGCAGCCTAAGTGACCACACGGGAGCCAGGCAGGCAGAACTAAGCGTGTGACCTTGAGTAACACCTTTCTTCTTTCTCCTTTCCCTCCCCATCAGGTTTATACCCCAACCTGGCAGAATTGGAAAGTTATATGGGTCTTTCCCTCTCCAGCCAAGAAGTCCAGCAGAATCTGCCCCAGATTCCAGAGGGTGACAATGTAGGTGCCCATCTCTTGCTTAAATGGGTGCAAAATGTCCCAACTCTCCCTCCTTCTTGGTCCTGCCATTTAAACAGACGTCTTTCCTCTCTGTCCTGGAATCTCCACTTAGCCCAGCATTCCTGAGTCTGTTTCTTGATGACACATTTCATTTCGGATCATCATTTAAAGTGCAGTGGGGTTCACATCTTCCCGCAGGCCTGGGGCTGATGGATCACGGCCTGCCCTGGGAGCTCTGGCTTCAGTTGCTGGCCTGAGTCTGGGGAAGGAGAAGGGAGGACATTAAATCCAACCTGAGTTCAAGGAGCTTCATGGAAGCTTCCTGAGACTTAGACAGCTGCTGGGGACAAGGCAGAGCTGAGAGGGGAGGAGTTGTCATCCAGCTCTGGCCCCCAAATTAAACAATAGTGCTTGACTATTGCGCTCCGTGACTTCAAGGAGCAAAAGTCACCCTAACACAGAAATATTCACTACTGAAAACATATTCGCCTATAAAACCACTGTCCACTCAAATGCCCTCCGAATTGGCTCTAGCATCCCTGCTATTGTCTTTGTCTGCCAGCCTCTCTCTAAACCAATGAAAACCAATTGCAAAATGCAACTAAGGCTGCAAGATTTCAAGAAGTTGACGGAAGTGATGTTGCAGAATTGTCACAGCCACCATATAAAGCTACTGACAAATGAGGGCTCTGACAGGGTCAGACTGGTTAGAACCTACCAGGAGAGAATAGACAGGGATGAGGACATGTGGGACCCTGATAAAAACTGGTGACACCCTGAGATGTTTTTGCAACCTTGATGCAAAGGGACCACCTTGATGGTTATGTTGGGAAATAGAAACACGAAGCAGAGGAGGCCGTGGTCTGTAGAGTTCAATTTTAATCTGTTTATTCAATTATTCCTTGTTCTGATAATTGGGGCATAAATTCATTCAGCCTAAATTTCGTTAAAAATATAACACAGATAAGTGCATTTTTATAATGAAAATGTTTTCATTATAATTATTTTAATAAAAATGATCACAGATGCACAGGAGGTTGCGAAGATAATATAGAGAAGTCCCGTGCACCCTTCACCCGGTTTGCCCACTAGTTATACCATCGTGGAGATTTCCCTCGTGCCACCCACTCCCCATCCATCTGTTTAGCACCTCTATAATTTTGTTATTTCAGGATGTTATATAGTGGGATTATATAATACATGCCCTTCAGAGATTGGTTTTTTTTTTTTTCCACTCAATCCCCCTGAGCTCCATCCAAGGTGTTTCATGTACCAGGAGTTCCTTCCTTGTTAAGTTGTGGTCATATTCATTGTACGGTGCACCACAGTGGATTAACCTTTCGAGGGACATTTCGGCTTGTTTCCAGTTTGGGTCTATTACAATTACAGGTGCTATAAGCAATCATGTACAGGATTCTGTGCATATTATACATTTTCATTTCTTTGGGACAAATGCCCAAGGGTGCAGTTGCTGGGTCATATGTATGTTTAGTTTATAAGAAATTGCCCAACTCTTTTCCAGAGTGGATGCCCCATTTCTCATTTCCCCTAGCAGTCATGGAGATTCAGTTTCTCCACATCCTCACCACCATTTGGTGTTATCATTTTTTTATTTTAATCATTTTGATAGATGTATAGTAATATCTCATTGATGTTTTAATTTGCATTTCCCTGAAGACTAATAATGTTGAACTTTGTCTTTTCTTGTGCTTATTTGCCATATGAATATCCTCTTAAATGAAATATCTGTCCATGTCTTGTTCATTTTCTAATTGGATTACTTTTTTGTTGTTTTTTACTTTTGAATTTTGAGAAGTCTTGAAAAAGACTAGAATTTTTGTCAGATATGTGATTTACAAATATTTTCTCTGAGACTGTAGCTTGTCTTTTCATCCTCTTAACAGGGTCTTTTGTAGAAAGTTTTGCATTTTGATTATTCCAAATTTATCCATTTTTCATTTGATGGAGCAAGCTTTTGGTGTGAAGTGTCAGAACTCTGCCTAGCCCTAGATCCCAAATATTTTCTCCTATACTTTTCTAAATGCTTCATAATTTTACATTCAAGTCTGTGATCAATTTTGGGTTACTTTTTAAAATAAGGTGTGAGATTTAGTTCAAGATTCATATTTTTGCCTGTGTGGATGTTCAGTTGCTCCCACATGCTTTGTGATAAGCTTTCTCCATTGAATTGCTTTTGTACCTCTGTCAGAAATCAGTTGGCAGTATTTGTGTGTATCTCCTTCTGGATTCTCTGTTCTGTTCTATTGATCTCTGTGTCTCTCTCTTTGACCTTACATCACTGCAGCTATATTGGGTAGTATGATTCCTCCCATTTTATTCTTTTTCAGAATTGTTTTAGCTATTGTTGTTCCTTTGTTTTTTCGTATAACTTTTAGATTAACTTTGTATATGTCTAAAATATGTTTCATAGGGATTATGATAGAAATTGCGTTAAATCTATATATCAATTTGGGGACACCTTTATGATATTCTCCCAATCCATGAATGCAGAATATCACTCCATTTATTTAGATATTTTTTGCTATGTTTCATCAATGCTTTGTAATTTCCAGTATACATTTCCTGCACAAGTTTTGCTAGATTTATACCTAAGTATCATTCCCCTCCACCATTTTTTGAGCATCTGCTAGTGGCATTGTATTTTTAAGTTATGTTTGCACGTGTTTATTGCTAGTATATAGAATTACAACTGAGTTTTGTAAATTGATCTTATATCCTGTAACCTTCCCAAGCTCATTTATCAGTTCTAGTTTTTGTTTGTTTGGAATTTTCTTGGGATTTTCTACAGAGATCATCATGTCATCTGCAAATAGAGATAGTTTTATTTCTTCTTTCTGATTATACTTTTGTATCTCTTCCTTGCCTTATTGCACTGACTAGGATTTCCAGAACTTTGTTGAATACTAGTGGTAAGAGAGGACAGCTTTGCCTTGTTCTGGATCTCAAAGGGAAGGAATGTATTCATTTAATTTTAGCTTAAATTTTTTCAAAACAGAAACAAAATTGAGCCTTTTTCCCCATTGTTCCCTATTTCCTGAGAAATTTTGCATCTATTTTTTAAAAACATTTCTTATTGTGGGATATAAGAAATATACAAAAAGGCAATAAATTTTAAAGTACATTTTAACAAGTAGTTATAGAACAGATTTCAAAGTTTGGTATGGGTTGCAGTTCCACAATTTCAGGTTGCATCTGTTTTGTAGGTGGATTTGTAAGGGGTCTTTTCCTGGTGTCAGTTTCCCGTGGATATTGAGGATCCCCTCGCAGGGGACCTGCCTGCTCCCCTCGCCCCGTTTCTGTCACGGGCGTGGACTTTGACGCCCCCTGGTGGCTCCATGGAGCCACATCCCCTCTCGGCGTTTGCGGAGAAGTGTGTGGTCTGAAGTGGGCGTGGGGGGGGCGGTGCCTAGAAGCCCCTCCAACCCTCCTTCCCCCACCGCGGTGGCCCTAGGGGCGCGAAGCCCCAGGGGCCTGGGCCGACCCCCTGCTCTGGCATCTGCAGACGGCGGCTTCAGGCCCCTCGCCCGGCCAGCTGGTGGCGCCGGTGACCGGGAACAGCCTGAGCCTGCGGCGAGCGGAGATCAAGCCCGGCGTGCGCGAGATCCACCTTTGCAAGGACGAGCGGGGCAAGACCGGGCTGCGGCTGCGGGCGGTCGACAAGGTGCGGCTGGGGCCGGGCGGGGAAGAGGGCGGCCCTCCGGCCCGTCCGCAGTGAGGAAGGCGCAGGGCGGCCTGTGAACCGAAGCCCTCCTGACCCCCAAGCCCAAGCAGGCTCTTTCCCTGCCCGCTATACAAGACCCAGGACTAGGCTGGGTTGCAGCAGGGACCCTTCATGCGCCCCTCCCTGGGCTCCTGTGGCTCACAGCTTCCCTTCTGCCGGTCCCCAGCCCACAGCTGTCCAAAGTCCTGCAAAGCCAGGGTAGTCCGATGCCGCTGTGAGAGACAGTGCGGTGCAGTGGTTAGGGGTGCACCCAGCGGTAAAATTCCACTGGGTCGCTTTCCAACTGTGCAGCCTGGGGGTGGGGGTGGGGGTCCCTCAGGAAGAAAGGGTAACCATTGCACCGGCCTGTAGGCTCCCAAAGAACCAAGAGGGAAACCCAGAGCTTGGAGGATACCCGTGGCTCAAGGGGACTCTACCTCCCCCAGGGGGTCTTCGTGCAGTTGGTCCAGGCCAACACCCCTGCTTCCCTCGTGGGGCTGCGCTTTGGGGACCAGATCCTGCAGATCGATGGGCGCGACTGTGCTGGCTGGAGCACAGACAAAGCCCACCGGGCGGTGAAAAAGGCCTCGGCCGAAAGGATCGTCATGGTCGTTCGGGACAGGTGAGTAGCCAGGACCCGGGGACCCTCTGTCCAACCCGGCCATGTCCCCAGCCCGGCTCACTGTCCCTCCCCACCAGGCCGTTCCAGCGGACGGTCACCATGCACAAGGACAGCACGGGCCACGTTGGCTTCGTCATCAAGAAGGGGCAGGTCACCTCCGTGGTCAGAGGGAGCTCTGCCGCCCGCAACGGGCTCCTCACCCGCCACCGCGTCTGCGAGGTGAACGGGCAGAACGTCGTAGGGCTGACGGTGGGTACCCGGCCGAGCTCTGGCCCGCGCGTGTCAGCGTAGGTGGTCCGCCGGGGGGTGGAGGGTCCAGGGCAGGCTGCTGCCCCTCTCTGCGAGGATTCAGTGAGACCCCACACACCGCTCTGAGAATTGGGTCAGGGTCCTGGGTAAGTATTAGCTGACATGACACCCAGGTGAGGACACGGCACCCAGGTGGGGACCTGACACCCAGGTGAGGACACTGCACCCAGGTGGGGACCTGACACCCAGGTGAGGACATGGCACCCAGGTGGGGACCTGGCACCCAGGTGAGGACACGGCACCCAGGTGGGGACATGGCACCCAGGTTGGGACACAGGCACCAATGTGAAGACACAGGCACCCAGCTGGCCACAGGTTGCACTGCTGCCTCCTCATCGCATTTGGTGATAGGAATGTTTTAGAAAATTGCTGTTCAGAAACTCATCTCTGATGTTAGTTAACTTTAATTTTTCAAGGGGCAGGTAGTGTGGCAAGCTTTTTCTTTAAAATATAAGAGTGAGCAGTCTAGTGTGTGGATGGAGCACCTACTGGCTCTTGGCCCATGGAGAATGATGAGTCACATGGGTTTTGGTTCCCTGAAAAAGTGAGGTTTTACTCTGACTTACTGCCACTGAGAGCCAGGGCTCTCAATCCCAGTTGTGGTTTAGAGTGAGAGCCGCTGCACCCTCTTGCACCTGGAGCTTCAGTGCTTCCCAGGCAGAAGGAGCCCGGGTGGTGGCATCTCTCTGCACAGTTGGCCAGTCTTTCAAGCCAGGCTTCTGCTCCCTATAAGCACCACCCCAAGACTTTCCTGTCACGAATTGTCCATGTCTCTGTGCTTGACTGTCTCCCCCACCCAACTTGGAGGCTTGTTCTGGTGACTCATGACCAGTGGTCAGGAAGTTCTTCCTAATGTCTATCTACGATCCCTCCTGCTGCTTCCTCCCCATTCTCTGGGATCACGATGACAATCTCAAGGGAACCCATCAGACTTAAAAAGTAGAGTATAGGAACACCAATTCCGAATGGCTGGAACTTTCAGATATTAGCAAAATCACTCCTTGAACAGTGTTACAGCTCTTTGATCTTAACTGTTCTAGAGAGCAGGCATTCTGAAATGTGTGGCATTTTCTCTCCTCCTCGCTGATGGTTCAAGGCCTCATTCTGTGTCACGCTATGAAACCGTGAGGCTGTGAAGCCCTCAGGGTCTGGGTTTGCTCCTTTACTGGACAGCTCCAGGCAACTCTGCTCCCTGCGTTCCCTTTTCTCTTTGTCCTTTGACTCGTTCTAACTAGCACGTTGTCTCTTGTTGATTCTGGAACAAGTAAGGAAACACATAATCCTGGTAGACATATGTGCAAAGTAAAAGTTACTAGGTTCTAAGCAAGGGCCGGAGGCTCTTCTCTGGTGGCACTTGTAATGGTTGGACTGTCTGACATAACTTGCTTAGAGACTTCTAGGTTCTGGGCCTCCCTCCATCCGCATGGCTTCTGCGGGGCCTTCTCCTTTCACTAGTCAACAGGATGTAAGAGAAAGGGCTGGCCAGCCGACAAGAGCCCTGAGGATGCCCCAAGCACTCCCCTGTGTGGGTTTTGTGCTTTAGGACAGAACCGGAGCGTGACTGGTACAGGGGGCTGCGATAGAAAGTGGGGGCCTGG
>PVIY010032342.1:0-29079 GCA_004026745.1 Myrmecophaga tridactyla
TAAGAATGGCTGCTATTAAACAAATGTTGGAGAATTTGGAACACCTATTCACTGCTGGTGGGAATGTATAATGATACAGCCACAGTGGAAGACGGTTGCTGGTTCTTTAGAAAAGTAAATACTGAGTTGCCCTACAACCCAGTGATACCACTACCCAGAAGCTGAAAGCAGTGACATAACCATTTTCACACCGAATGTGGTTCGATACCAGCATTATTCACAATCACCAGAAGATGGAAACAATCCAATGGCCTATATTTAACAGGAAGACGCCAATAGTACCGTAGCCACACAGCAATACCAAGGGTATATACTTGTGGGGAGGACAAGAGTTAAGGGAGATTTGCATTTTCTATTTGGTGAGGGTGTGTTTATCTGGTACTTTTCTCTTTGGAACAATGAAAATTGTTTAAGAGTGTTGATGCTTGCACAACTAAGTGAGGATAAAGCGAGGCATGGATTGTTTACTTTGGATATAACGTCCAATAGATGGAGGGGGCTGAAGGATACACTGACTGAGAAGCAGACTGGCAAACTGTGGTGTATACACATGATGGAATATTGTCGGCTACATAAAGGAAGGAAGTCTGAGGCATGAAATAAGGTGAATGAACCTTGGAGACATTGTGTTGTGCAAAATAAGCTAGAAACAAAAGAACAAACATTGCATGGTCTCTTTCAGAAAATACTTAAAGAAAATTGGGGCCTAGATTGTAAGATCTTATAGCAGTCACATTTAGTCTGGAGCTGTAAATGTGATTTACAGATTTTGAAATGCTGTGGTATATATGTATAAGCTGGTATCTCCCTGGAACTTTGGATACCTGTGTGATACGTAAGGCTCAGAGCTGGTGTTCTGCAGCTCTGAAAGCAGCATTGCTACATACAATAACTATTAAAGAAACTGAAGAAGAGATCAGGCTTCAGTTAGAGATAAGAGTGAAGCCATCAGGTTGGGACTAAAGAAAATCCGAATACAGGGTAAAGGATGACATTGTCTGTACTTTAGAACTTCATTGACTGTGAAGAGAGGTTAGTTTTGTGCAAAACCTAAATTTTCTGTAGCACCTATTCTAACCCAACCTGTTTGAATAGCTCATGTAAGCAATCCAAACACAAGGAGCCCAGAATGGGAATGAGGGATTCTAATTCTGTGTAGCTTAATGTAATATCCGGATATAACCTAGAGTTACATTGGGCAGATAATTAAAAAGTACTGGCAATGTTCCTTGTATGACTGGAGAAAAATTATGGAACTATTAAACTTTACCCCCAGGGAAACCTCTGGTACTGTTTCAGACATTTGGGATTACCAAGTCAAAAGGCAAAGTCCTTGATTTTGAGGCTTGCTCTTGTGAAGCTCATTTCTGTAGCAGAGAAGCTAAGCCTACCCATAGGTATGCCTAAGAGTTAATTCCAGAAAACTTTTTATTTATTATTATTATTTTTTTACATGAGCAGGCACCTGGAATCGAACTCATGTCCTTTGGTTTGGCAGGCAAACCCATGTCCTTTGGTTTGGCAGGCAAGCATTCTTGCCGCTTAGCCACTGTGGCCCAATTCCAGAAAACTTTTGTTGCTCAGATGTGGCCCTTCTCTCTCCAAGCCCAACTCTGCAAAGAAAATCATTACCCCTCTCCACCACATGGGATATGACACCCAGGGGTGAAAGCCTCCCGTTAAATGTGGGACATGACTGCTAGTGATGAGCCTTGCTCTGGCACCATGGGAATGACAATGCCTTCTTCACCAAAATGGGGAAACAAATGTAACAAAATAAGGTATCAGTGGCTAAGAGAGTTCAAATAGACCCAAGAGGCTACTCTGGAGGCTACTCTTAAGCAAGCTTTAACCAGATATTGCTAATTACCTCAGTTTGCCAAAGCCCCAACCAACATCATTCCTGTTAACCCTAAAGAACACCTAATCTCAGATAGGGCTCTATCTGAGATTCTACAAAAGTTTCACATACTAAGATTATTTTCCAGAAACCTACAACTTCCATATCGTTACTAGGCCAGATAAGTTCTGAAACCTAGAGGGGCCAGTCTCTCCAAGAACACCAACTAGTTCCATTCCCCTATTCCAATACCCCTTTCCAAGGTGAAAAAGTTAGAATAGGCATAGCACACATACCCCTAAAGACTGAGAGAAGGATCAAAGGAAAAGTAGTAGTTATAACAGAGAAGACAGGATTTAACAAGTGAGTATGACTGCTGAATAATTATACTGATATTTCTTTTAGTCTCCAGTACATAGGAAGAGCAGAAGAAAAGACCTGAAATCATGGAACTGTAACCCATACCAAATTCTGAAATCTGCTCTATAACTACTTGTTACAATGTTCTTATTTATTGCTTTTTTTATATATATGTTACATTTCACAATAAAAAATGTTAAAAAAGATAAAAACACATGAAAGAACTAAGACACATGCATTAAAATGGAAAAAATCTCAAACATAACATGAAAAAAATTGCAGAAAAATGCATGTAATATAACTCCTTTTTTATAAAGCAAAAAAACTTTCAAAATTGAACATTTTTTTCTAAAAGTAATATGTACTATATGGTGAAACTACAAAGAAAAACAAGAGAATGAAAAACAAAACTTATGATGCTGGCTGGTTACATCCAAAGGTGGGTGGAGGGAGGGATACAATCAGAGGTGCACACAGGGCTTCAAAGGTATTGGTAACATTCTATTTTTGGTGTTTAGTGTTGGATACACGACTGTTCATTTTATTATTCTTTAAACATACTTATATTTATATTTACTTTTTTATATTCATAAAATATTTATTAAAAAATAGTAAAATATTATCAACAGCCAAAATGAACTAAATATAGTAAACAGATGTTCAACTGCTGGTTACATGAATTTTCTTTTTTTTTTTCCTCTTTAACCAAAACTTTGTAATGGGAACATATTAGAGATTACTTTTATTAATATTTGGAAGACAGTAATTTGAGAAAAGAAATACATTAACAGTAAGAGACTAATCTAAAATAAGGCAGAGCATGAAATACCAAAGCAGTCCTTCACATCAAGAAATTACATGATGATTTTAGCAAATGAATGAGGTGGGCAGTGGTGGTAGAGGTGCTTGTGTGGTTAAGGGTTATAAGGGCAGGAGGTTCATGACTAAGGAGCTGTGCTGGTTTGAAACTGTTGTGTACCCCCAGAAAAGCCATGTTCTTTAATCCTGACAATACTGTTGGGTGGGATGTTTTTTATTAAGTTATTTCCTTAGAGATGTGACCTACACAATTGTGGGTAGGACCGTCTGATTAGGTGATTTCCATGAAGATGTAACTCTACTCATTCAAGGTGGGTGAGAAGTCCTTAAAGTGGGAGCCATTTTGGAAAAAGCTTGAGAGGCCACACAGCCAGAAACCTTTGGAGATGGGAGAAAATACCCCCAGAGAAGTTGTTTGAAACGAGAAGCCAAAGAACCTAGCAGACGCCAGTCAAGTGCCTTCCCAGCTGACAGAGGTGTTCTGGACCCATTGGCCTTTTTTGAATTAAGATATCTTTCCCTGCATGGCTTAATGCCCTGTATGGGCATTTTTATAGCCTTAGAACTGTGAACTTTCAACTTAATAAATACCCTTTTTAAAAGCCATTCTATTTCTGGCATATTGCATTCTGGTAGCTTTAATAAACCAATACAGGAGCCAAGTAAGAATTTAAGTATTTTCCCCCTATTCCCTCCCTATCCTAAAACACAGGGATAATGATTTAAAACATGAATGTTGGTGGCTAAATATATTAATTTAAAAATGTTTTTGCATGAAGAAGAACAAAGGAATGTCAATATTGACTAGCACATCTCCTAATATAATTTATATGGACAGGTTAATCGAACGTCGTAAGTACATGGAACCTTGAATAGGGCATGAGATTTTGTAGGTTTGTCCAGTGTGATGCCCTAATAAATTCCAGAGTGATTTGCACAGTGAACAAAAAACTATTTGCAAAGTCCCCTTGAGGAAATGGTGAGAAAGGGGGAAAATTCAACTTCCCCATTTGGAGAATGCCTGATATTCTTGCAAGCAGTGGGGACAACCAAATCAGTAGGCTGAGCCCTCAATCTTGGGGTTTGTTCATGTGAAACTTATCCCCGCAATGGACAGGCTAAGCGTATTTAAAATTAGGACTAAGAGTCACCTCCAGAGAACCTCTTTTGTTGCTCAGATGTGGCCTATCTCTCTCTCAGCCAACACGGCAAGCAAACTCACTGCCCTCCCCCTCTCTACAAGGGACATGACTCCCAGGGGTGTAAACCTCCCTAGCAACATGGGACAGAAACCCTAGAATGAGCTGGGACCCAGCATCAAGAGATTGAGAAAACCGTCTCAACTGAAAGGGGGAAGAGAGAAATGACACAAAATAAAGTGTCAGTGGCTGAGAGATTACAGAGTCAAGAGGTTACCCTGGAAGTTATTCTTATGTATTACATAGATAACCCCTTTTTAGTTTAAGGTGTATTAGAGAGGCTAGAGGGAAGTGCCTAAAACTGTAGAGCTGTGTTCCAGTAGCCAAGTCTCTTGAAGATGATTATATAATGATAAAGCTTTTGCAATCTAACTGTGTGATTGTGAAAACCCTGCGTCTGATGCTCCTTTTATCTATGGTATGAGCAGATGAGTAAAAAATATGGATTAAAAATAGAGAAATTTTAAAAAATTTTAAAAAATGAACAAATAATAGGAGGAACAAATGTTAAAATAAATTGAGTAGATTGAAATACTAGTGATCAATGAAAAGGAGTGGTAAAGTGGTAAAGAAAAAAAATAGGGGGAACAAAGGTTAAAATATATTGGGTAGATGGAAATATTAGTGGTCAATGAGAAAGAGGCATAAGGGGTATGGTATCTATGAGTCTTTTCTTTTTATTTCTTTTTCTGGAGTGATATAAATGTTCTAAGAAATGATCATGTTGATGAATATACAGCTATGTGATTATACTGTAAGTCACCGATTTACACCAAGAATGGAATATTAATATAAGAATGTTCGTGTTTGTATGTTGTTTTATCTATAAAAATATTTTAAAAACCTAAAAAACAAAACAAAACATATGGATGGGCGGTGCAAGGGGAGCTCAGTATTAGAATTCTCACCTGTCATACCAGAGACCTGGGTTCGTTTTCCAGACCCAGCACATGCCATAAAACAAAACAAAACAACACAACATATGGATGAAAACAAATAATTTCATGAATAAGAAATTTAAAGTATTAGAATGGCAAGCAACACCATTACCCAATCATATTCAAATATAAATGGAAAAAGTTCCTCTCAAAGTGAGAAATTCCAGCCAGACTTCCAACCCCTCCAGGATGCTGCTGTTGTTACAGACATGTGTGAAATGATGCATAGTCGGCATGCGACAAAGTACAGGGCAAATAAACCAAAGGGACCCAAAACCCAAAGCTATTCTATTGGTTGGGAGAGGGGAAAGGAATTTCCACAAAGTGTTTTTCACTCATCACTCTCCACTCTGCCACTCCATCATTCCAAGTGAGAGCTCTTTAGAGTATTCTTAACTAACTTCTTACCCTCATATTCCCTCCTAACTGACAGCAATATACTTTTCCTTTAACCTAATAAGTAAATCCTTTAATAGAGAAGTATTAAAAGAATCCACAAGCATAGTTTCACGTTACAATTCTGTTAAATGAAGTACATTTCCCCATCCCTGAGCAGGCACCTTCACGCAAAAAGATTACTCTATATAGATTTACAGGAATATGAAATAAGAGTAATATCTCAACCTATCTTTAATCTGATCTATACATTATTCCCAAGACATCTGTTTAAAAACCAAATCTTTCAAGCATTTTCTCTGCGTACCAGGGCACTTGCAGAGCTGCGCAAAAAGATGAAAAAAATTTTTAAAATTTTGCTCTCCTCCTTTTTTATTTTACCCCTTCAGACCTTTTGGCTTCAAAATCAGCTACTAAGAAGAACACCAATGAAAGATAAAAAAGTTAATTAATGCTAAAGAATTTCTGAAACTCTGTGGATTCTAACTACTAAAATATCTACAACAGATCATGAAAAATAGATTGATGTGATACTCACCAAAGAACTAGTCCACAAAATATTTGACCTACCATACAGTGGAAGAAAATTAGTATTAAAAATGAAGAAATAGAAATAAATATTCAAAATAACTCATTTTTATTTACCTTAGTGGTCCACAAAGAGTTAGGCCAAAAAACCACAGGAGTGAAATGATACACCCAGCAACTGCATGTTTAAATATTTTGATCCACTATAAATGGAAACAAAAATGAAAAATCTGTTATAGATATTTTGTTAAATATCTCAAAATTTTAAATGAAACACACAGGAAAGATAACAATGGTAATATAAGTATTTTAAAGGTCAAATAATTACATATTTTGAAATATGAAGATTCCATGACTAAATTTAGATTTGCAAGACAGTAGTTTATTTTGCATTGTCCATATTCTGTTATGCTAGATCTTAAAATGTTTTTCTACACAATACAATTTTAGTTTCTCACTAGTTTGCAAGGGACATATTGTTTTAGTATTTAATTTTCTTCCCATCAGGAATTTTCAGTACCTCAATTATTTGAAAAGGGAGAGAAAAAAAGTTAAAATGGTGTTTAAAATATTAATCCTATTTTTTAGTGTTCTTGGTCTTTAAAACAAAAGTACTTAAATTTATCATCCTGATCAAAAAATCATGGCAAAAGTTTTTAGCTGGGGTTTAAAACAAACATGTAGTGGCGTACAACCACTATCTAAAGAGGTGATAATGGGAATGCTGGACATTTCTGGCATGAATTATGAACCTTAGGTACCCAAAGGAATAACAATAACTACGAGGGTGACGACTAATTTGTATTGCATACTCACTATATGTCAGCTTCTATTTTAAGAACTTTACATGTATCAATTCATTTATTCCCCACAGCTCCATTAAGAAGGTCTAATACCTCCATTGTACAGATGAGAAAACTAAGGCAGAGAGATATTAAGTAACCTGCCCAAAGCAAGAATTATTAAGTAGGACAGACAAACCACAAATCTGTTTGACTCTAAAGGCTATACTCTTTTTTTTTTTTTTCCACATGGGCAGGCACTGGGAATCGAACCCCGGTCTCCAGTATGGCAGGCGAGAACTCTGCTGAGCCACCGAGGCCCCCCCAAAGGCTACATACTCTTAACCCCTACACTCTGTCTCCCAGTGACATCTGGTCTAGGCCCTTGGGCATGTCTCCATGTCTGATTTGTATATCTTTAAGAATAAGGAGGCTGTATTAAAGAAAATAATTATATGCAGTCTTTAAAATTTTTCTACCCTTTTCTGCATTTTTAAACAGTCTCATATTTTACTGTTTCAGCATTTACTCTCGAAGTGCTTCAGCTTTAACCCTTGAAGCTTTAATTCTGAAAAGGTGGTACTCAAATCAAAAAAGCAAGTTAACTCTGGAAATATTCTGCTGCACATGTAAATAATTCATTAAGTACTCCTAATCAAGGAATGAGCATTGTATCCTGGCCCACTGAATGGGACCTAGGGAAAAAGGATTCTGAAAAAACTCACCTGATGTTTGGTAATAGTTTTCCCAGAAGAAAATGGCTTTTGAAACAAAACCATAAAAAATGCAGTCCTGTTAATGTAAATATTGAAATATTAATATATAAATATCAGGCAATATCAAATACAGTATAGTTTTAAGTAAAGACACTTTTTTAAACAAATATAGTAGGACTTGAAAGGTGTGTAATTCTCCAAAGAAATCATACTAGGGAACTATACTTATTTTATTTTTTTTTTTATATATACTTATTTTAATAAGGCTTCCACTGCAACATTTGGGAATTCTTTTGCAATTGCCTTCAGAAACATTTACTAGCCACAAAAGAAAACGTGTTTCAACATTTCATAACTTATAATACCAAAGAAATAATTTATATCTTCTCCAAAATTTAGTGACGAAAGTACTAAATATAAAATGTCCCCATATTTCACGTTCCAAAAACAGTTATATAAAAATGTATACAAACATTACTTAAATTTCTGAATCAAGAATCATTTTTCATGGGTACCAAAATACTACTCCCAAAAATCTTTAACAGAGTTTGCTAACAAAGAGGGTGTCACTATCAATCTTAGGATCCAGAGAATCCTTACTTAGAAAGAATTTCTTACTATATGCAGATCTGATGTCACATTATAGGAAGACCCTCTACTGTGAAGAGAACATGTAATGAACACAGCCCAACATGGTTTAACTTAGAAAATGAGGATTATTTGTGCCCACACAAGCCTCAGGTAAGGTTCTGTGCCTACTGGAAGACTGGGAAACCCAGTGGTATGTTCTGGGAATTCCTCGGGTCCGTGAGACTCTTTCAAGACATGAGACATCAAAATTATTTTTCAGAAAAATGCTAACATATATGCTCTTCTTTCACTCTCATTCTCTCATGACTGTAGTGTAGAGTTTTTCAGAGGCTACATGATACAAAACATTGTAGCAGATTGAAGGCTGCCCCAGATACAAAAACCCAAACGACTTCTCTTAAATTAGACATAAGAGAAATTGTAAAAATCTCATTAACACAAATTAAAGTAAAAGTCTATGTTTTCGCAAGCTATTAGAGTATAACAATTCTCTTTCTTATCAGTCTCTGCGCCCTTAACCTGAGGTATTTTTTTTTGTTATTATATACTTGTCAGGAGAACTAAATTACCAAAATAGTTTATGTAAAATTTCCTAAAGATATTCAGTTGAAACAGGATTTTCAAAGAAATAAAAAACATTCGGGACAAAAAGCCACACACTTACCCAAGTTTTAATATAAAGATGAATTGAACAATGTGAACTGCTTTTAGAAGATCATATGATTCAAACAGTCCTAAAGCCTTCAAAAATTTAGTGAAACATAGTAACACGATATATTTCATTAATCTGAAAAATAAATTCAGAAACATGTCTTAGCATTGAAATCACAAAGAACTCTGTAACCTTTGTTTTTTATGAGATCATTATAGAAATCCTAAATACACCTAAACAAAATGAAACACCCAAAAAAAAGCCCACAAAACCTTCAAACAACGCACCACCCTACATGATAAAAACTGTTAATATTTTGGTATACAAATTTCCACATTCTTTTCAATGCATATGAACATATATGTATAGATATAGACTATTAGTAAGAGATAAACTAAAATTAAAGGCGCTCTTGGTTAAGTTGACTGAACTATTTTGCAACCTCCTTTTTAACTTTAATATATTATAAATATAGATACAGCTACAAAGATTTTAATTAGATCTGATTTAAACACAACTGAGTAAAGGTGATTCTACTCCCTTCTTAACAATTACTTCAAACAATTAAGAACAGTAATAGAAGCCAAACTATCTGTGATGAACTTTTAGTCTCCTGTTTGGATGGGAGACTCCAAACAGGAAAATAGAAACATTAGAATGGTAAATAACCCAGGTTTGTCCCTCCTCTGCTTTGCTTAGAGACTGTGGTGAGGTCTTCAGTTGACATGTCAAGTGAATGGACCTAAGAGTCTTGAAACAACTTGGCAACGGAGGCCCCGGGAATTTCCGAAAGTGGTGGCAAGTGGAGTTGAAAAGAGGAGGATCATCAGAAGGTCTTCAGAACACTCAGGTGCTCAGTTTCCCACCCAGCACAGCCAGGCAGGTATCCCTCCTCCACTCCCGCAAAGTCACGAAGCTTATTATCTGGCCTCTGGAGAGATCTAGACGTTTTATTCAGTCATAAAAAAAAAGAAGCGACATACTGATACATGTTCTAATAACATGGATGAACCGTAAAGACATCATGTTGAGTGAAATGACCCGGACACAAAACAACAAACACTATGATTTCTCTTATGTGAAATACTCAGAATAAGCAAATTTTTAGAGACGGAAAGTAGAATAATGGCTACCCGGTTGGGGGAGATGGGGATGGGGAGTTATTGCTAAAGGAGTACGGGGCTTGGTTTGGGATGACGAAAATAGTCTGGAAATGGATAATGGTGAAAGTTACACAACACTGTCCATGTTTTTAATATCAAAGAATTGTCCACTTAAAATGGTTAAAGGGATTTTGATGTTATGTGTATTTCACTGCTATTAAAAATACATTAGAAAACTAAAAAAAAAAAAAAGTACACACACAAACAACAAAGGCAATAAATAGAAGTCCCAACCAGAGTGGGCCGACTGACCGCAGCACGCCCGGGCCAGGCCGCAGGACACACGCACCTCTCAGGAGCCGGTGGGAGGGCGGTGTGGGAGGGCTGAAGGGGTTCTTCCCTTTTTACCCCAAAGATGTTTGCACTTCTCGAATTTTGTAACCACGAAAACATACTTATTTCATAATAAAAGAAACCAAACTAGAGAACACGGGATCACGGGGCTGGATTTTAGATGTGCTCAGTTAACCTAAACCGCCGAGTTCTCGAGTCTGGACTTGGGTCTCTTCATCTGAAGAGACGCAATCTCTGCCCGGGTTACGACACGGGGCCGCGCCGGGGCGGCTGCACCACCTCTTCACGAAGGAGCAGACAACAGACAGAAACGCTTCTCGGAGAGCCGAGAAACTCCACACGGACGGGACGGGAGACCGCAGTCAACCGTCTGCCCGGACACCAGGAGCTCAAGCTCCCGCGTTCTCGAGCGCCCATTCAGCAGCGAACGTCATAGGAGCCAAGGACCCCGAGGCGCCTGGAGACAGAACGGCGGAGGCTGGAGGGCTGGAGGGCTCGGAGGGCTCGGAGGGAGGAGGGCAGAGGGCAGAGGGCGAAGGGCAGAGGGCAGAGGGCGGAGGGCGGAGAGCGCAGTGCTCGGAGGCCCGGCGTGCGGGGCCGAGGGGCCCGGGCCGGCAGACGGCCGGCGACCCTGCAGCGGGAGGTGGGCTGCTTCCTTACCGAGCGCTGGGCGCGTCCACCCGCCCGAGGCCGCCGCCGCCGCCGCCGGGGCCGGCTAGGACGTCCCCGCAGTATTTCTCCTCCATCCCCGGGCTACGAGCCTCCGCCGCTATCCCCGCCGCTATCCCCGCCGCGGGGCCTCCTCATGTCTCGCCGTGGCCGCGAACAGCCGGCGCAGGAGCGTCACTCCCCCATGGCACCCGCCCCGTCGGATCTCCACAGGTCCGGGCCGCGGCCGTCGCTGACCCCGGCTCCTGCTCCCACTCACACGCGGGTCCGGGGTAGGCCGCGGGCAGATCCGGCGGCGCCGGGCTCCCGGGAAGCCGCACGCTGGCGGACGCCGCCAGGCCACGTCATCTAGCCCAGCAGCCCTCACAGCCCCAGCGGCCGCCAGCCCTGCGCCTGCGCATCACGTACACTCACTCGCCTTCCCAGGCTCTTTTTTAGCTCCTCCCTCCGCAGATGACGGATCAAACCCCGCCCGCCATCTGGTCCTCCTGCTGTCGCGGCTGCGCACTTCCACGCTCCTTCACCGCCACCTATGGGTCGTTAGGAGTACGGCGGGTTCGTAGAGCGGAAGGGTGGGAAGATAAAATGCAATGTGTGATTAAACCGAGATAATCACAAATCTAAACCTCTAGGGTAGAGATTCTTAATCTGAGGTTTTGGACATACCCTCTACCTCGAAATTTGTGTGAGTGTGATGAATCTTTTTCTGGTGAAAAGACCCATAGTTTGCACTGAAGTCTTAAAAGTGTGAGAGACACCCCACAAATAGCTATCCATATCTTTTTTTTTTTAACTTTGTTTTTTTGTTGCATAATATAACATATATACAAAGCAAAGAAATAAAAAAGCAATAGTTTTCAAAGCATTCTTCAAAAAGTGGTTACAGGACAGATCCCAGAGTTTGTCATGGGCTACATAGGATCCTCTCATATTTTTCTTTCTAGTTGCTCTAGAGTATAGGACGCTAAAGGGTTTAAATACTTTTTTATCATCACAATTAACTTTTTTCCTTCTTTCTTTTGTGAACGATAATATATATACAAAAAGGCCGTAAGTTTCCAAGCACAGCACCACAATTAGTTGTACAGCATATTTCAGACTTTGACACGGGTTACAATTCCACAATTTTAGGTTTTTACTTCTAGCTGCTCTAAGATACTGGAGACTAAAAGAGATATCAGTTTAATGATTCAGCATTCATATTCATTTGTTAAGTCCTATCTTCTATTTATAATTCCACCATCACTTTTGATCTCTCTCGTTGGGGTTGTTTGGGCTATGGCAATTCTAAATTTTTGATATTGGAAGGGTCTGTCACTAATATAGGGTATGGAGATGGAACTATCTGATGTTCTGGGGAGACTGGGCTAGGTGTCAGGACTTATCCGGACCAGAGACCCATCTGGAGGTTGTAGGTTTCTGGAAAGTTGCTCTAGTGACTGGAACCAGTAAATAGGACCTTCGATATGGTTACTTCAGTTAAGGTGAGACCTACTTCAATTAGGATGGGTCTTAATCCTATTACTGGAGTCCTTTATAATTGGAATGAAATTCAGACACAGAAAGTGAAAGGACAGGAAGCAAGGAGCTGAAATTCAGCTGAACCCAGAAGACAATGGAGAAACCAAGAGAGGCCTCCTTGTGCTTTACTACATAAAAGAGAAACCAAAGACCAAGGACTGTGGGCAGCCAGACTCCGAACATCGTGGTTTTGGGGGAGAAAGCATCGACTTGATGATGCCTTGATTTGGACATTTTCTCAGCCTCAAAACAGTGAGCCATTAAATTCCCATTGTTTAAGCCATGTCTTTGCATGTCAAGGAATCTAAAAGATATAATGCAGAAACAGAAAACCCAACTTGAATGGCCACAGACATACAAAAGGCTGCTCGATCTTTCTGGTAATTAAGTAAATACAAATTAAAATCACAATGAAATACAATGATATGTTTTTGGTTCTTTGAAAGTCTGATGACATCAAGTGTGTTGAGGATGGAGAGAAAGGGAATTAATTCACTGCTGGTGGGAGAGCGCATTGGTAAAATCCCTTTGCAGAGGAATTTGGCATATTTAATAAAGTTGAAGATGCACAATTATTTGACACTAAAATTTTTTTTTGCTGTTTAATCCTAGGTTTATTCAATACAATTATTTCATTTTACACAACAAAGTACAAACACAACATTATCTAAAATGCTACTAAATTACAAATCTCAAAACAGAAACTTTATAGTACTTATAGTACAATGAGAGCCATAAAAGCAATAAACACTGTGCAAAGTTAACCTGAAGACCACCAGGACTAACAATTGCAGTGGGTGGCTCCGTGGTGACGCTGCTGAGCTGGCTCTTAAGTTGCTTACCAGTTTCAGAGAGGGAAGTATGAAGTGTGTGTTCGCAACAACAAACGCAGGGGTAGGGCCCTTCTTGGGGTGTTCTGATCTTAGGGGTTGGAAAAGGACTTGAAGCAGAGGGAGTCTGGACAGGGTCAAGAGGAAGGGCAGTTGTGTGAATGCTCACCTGTGTTCTCAAAAGGGCCCACAAGGAGCATGCCAGGCCACCAGATGGTCCCAAGTCATTTGGGGAAAAGAGAAATGTGCCAAGGCAGGGGCAGCACGGCCACCCTACAGCTTAGCTTGCTGTCCCTGTTAGCTCTGCCTCTAAACTAATTCTCTCTGGAACTGGGAACTGGTGAGCTTTCTAGCTGGGACCACTGGAAGGCATTTTTATATGCACAAGCCCAAATCAACGCTTCTGCAGACCAAACTCAGCCTTCAGAGGATAAGTCTCAATTGCTGCTTTAGAAGTCTGCCCCTAAGTTATCCTCCTACATGGAAAAATGATGTGACATAAGCTTCAGGGGACGAGGGGTTTCTGTGGCCCTACTTTATCGTGAGGACTTGGAGCTGGAGGGCTTCTGTGGCATTGGAGGTCAGTAAACCTGCGCCTGGGAGAGCAGGACCTCCTCTCATCCAAGGGGGTGACCTGCACCACTTGGGAGCTGGTGGCAGCATTCTCCTGGGAGGACAGCCTAAGCAGTGGGGCAGCACAGCTGTGGCAGTGAATTGCTGTATTTCAGTGCCTTCTTGGCTTCATCTGGAATCTCAAATTCAACATAGGCATAACTTTTGGTTTAGATGGGGGTGCATCTTTTACACAGGCATGTCAATCATTTAATTTTCCCATACGTAGAAAATATTTCCATGATCTAATCCTTGTTCACATTCCAGGTGAGCCTTTTAATGTGCATTTTGGTGGGTTTAAAGGAAGGACGCTGCCTTTTCTTTTCCTTTTCATCTCTTTTGGGTGGTTTGGATTTGGAGCGGGAATGGTTCCTACTGTCATGTCTGTGCCAAGAAGGACTTGGAGAGCCCAAAGAATTGATGGAGCTGGAGCTGCAGATGTGCTGTACCTTCCCCAGTGGACTGAGGCCTTAAGGAGCTGGAACCACTGCTTGAGCCCAGGCTGGTGCTAGAGCCAGAGCTGGAGATCAAGCTGGAGCCAGACCTGGTAGCAGTGCTGTGGCTACCACAGGAAGCACTGAGTCTCTTTGGAGTTTTATCCCTTCCATGATCCTTGCAACTCCTTGGAGATCCTTTATCTTTAGAGCAATCCTTGGGCTTCTCCTCAGAACAGTCTTTGAGTTTGGTAGGAGAAGGAGCCAACTCTCCAGTCCAGGCAAAGGGCCACAATTGCTTCCCTGTCTCAGGCTAGTGGGAAGCCCTAAGGGCAGATGCCAGGCTCCTGCTCCTCAGAGCCTGGTGGAAATAGCTGGGCCTGCCACAGAGCACACAGGGGAAGGAACACCCTTCCCAGACCCAGCAAATTTATTCCTAGATGTATGTCTTAGAACAGTGGTTCAAAATTGTGGTCCTCAGATCACCATTGTAAACCTCACTTAAGACTTGTTAGAAATGCAAATTCTTGGTCCCCAATCCCAGGCCTACTGGATCAGACACTCTGGGGCTGGGATTCAGAAATCAATGTTTTAACAAACCTTTCCTGTGATTCTGAGGCATTCTTTTTTTTTTCTTAAGTGTTTATTACAATTTATTTAACTTTTAAACTTCATTAAGATGTGTAATATGGCAATTTTACTGGGATTAACCCTACCTAGAATATGATTGCTTGCTGGGGCTTAGCAACAGAGTCTAGTTCGCTACACTTAGCACTAACTACTTTATTGAATAAATACCAAGCAAAACACATTCAAATACTTTCTAAAAGGAAAAAATCTATTTAAAAGACCTTTCTAAATTCAGGCTAATGACAAACACAATACAGACAGATATGCTAATTTAGGATAACTAGCTGATTTTATACAGTACTTATATCTTTTCGTCCATAGTATATTATTAAATGATAAAGAACATCTAACACAACCATTTCTACAGAACTAGGAGATATATTTCTAAGGAAGAAAGGTTTTACAGCCAATATTTTTTATACCCAACCCCAATAGTCTAATTCTGAAGACGAAAAAGCCAATAACTATCCTCACAAGAGTTCATGACTAATGTTGTTTTGCTATCAAAATCTGTATTTCTGATCTGGTATAAGCATTGAGACAAGATTAAAATATTCCCAAAGAAAGAAGCACATGCACATTGTGATTGTGTACTCAGCAAGCACTGCATTCAAAACTATCTCATCCCAGAAATTAAATAACGTCAGCCACGTTCATTAGTTTTTCCTCCACTGTAGTACTGTAGAAAGTCTCTAGGTCCCAAAGCATCCTCTACTGATTCTCTGAAGTCTCCTTCAATAACAAATTAATAGCCACATCTTTCCTCCCAAATTGACCCCTTCTCCCAATTTGACTTGCTCTTTATTCAAACAGTATGCTGTTTTGCTTACAATTCCACATCCTGAATTACACCAATGCCACTTCTGAGCACCATCTCATCATCGACAGTAGCTACACACCCTTGTGAATATAATTTTCACAGTTGGTAGGTAGGTCATAGTTTATAACCAAAGACACTTGTTGCACATCTACTCTATAAGCCAACAAGTCAGTAGTGATCAGAACACGGATTTACCCCTCTCAGAATTCCCTAATGATAACATCTCTTTCCTTCTGGTCCATATCACCATGCAGTGCAGAGACTGAGAAGTCTCTGGCATGCATTTTTGCAGTAAGACAGTCCACCTTGCACCTTGTATTGAGAAAAATAACAGCCTGAGTAATGGCCAGCTTCTTGTACAAGTCACAAAATGCATCCAACTTCCATTCCACTCTTTCGGATTTTGTGATAAAACTGCTTGTTCCTTCAAGGGTCAATTCTTCCTTCTTCATCAGAATTTGAATTGGATCTGTCATGAACTTTTTGGCCACTTCCAACACATCAGTTGACATTGTGGCAGAAAGCAACACAAACTGAATATTTGTTTTTAATTTTTGGAAAATCTCATAGATTTGATCTTTAAACCCTCAGCTCAATGTTTCATCTGTTTCATCCAGAACAATAATTTGATCCATTTTGAAGAAAGTGATCTTCTGTTTAACGTATCAAATACTCTCTCTGGAGTACCAAAAACAATATGTGGTGCATCAACCTGCAGTTTTTAAATTTCATTTTGAATGAAGGTTCCACCAAAAACAGGCAGAAGTTGCTCCTATTTAGTCTCCAGGAGCCAGAACTACTTCTTGGATCTGTTGAGCCAGTTCTCTGGTAGGGGCATGGGTTAGTTTGCAAGCTGCTGGAAGGCAATATACCAGAACTGGAACAGGTTTTAAAAAGGGGAATTCAGTAAGTTACAAGTTTAAGGTTCTAAGGAAGTGAAAGGGTCCAAATTAAGGCACCAACAAGAGGTTGCCTTCACTCAAGAAAGGCTGATTGTTCTGGAACACCTCTGCCAGCTGAGAAGTCATGTGGCTGCCATCTGCTGGTCCCTTCCTCCCGGGTTCCTTAACTTGCAGTCCCTGTCTGTGTAGAGGCTCCTCACTTTGCTTCTCCAGGACTGGCTTTCATCTCTTGGCTTCCCTTGGCTCCCTCCAGGTTCTCGCTTGCTTAGCATCTCATGGTAATGTCTGCTAGGCTCCATGCATCTCCAAACATCTGTGTCTCTATTCTCTGAAGCAATTGTTCTCCAAGTCTAAATCTGCTCTCTCTGTCGGCTCTGAGGCTTCTGTTGTTTCTGTAGACTCTGAAGTTTCTGTCCAAATGTTTCCTCTCTTAAAGGATTCCAGTAAACTACTCAAGACCTATCTGGAATGGGTGGAGTCACATCTCCATGTAATCAAAAGATCACACTGCAACTGTGTGTGTCACATCTCCATGGAGAGAATCTAATCAAAAGTTTCCAACCTACAGTATTGAATCGGGATTAAAAAGAAATGGCTGCTTGCACAAGATTGGATCAGGATTAAAACATGGCTTTTCTGGGATTATATAGTACTTTCAAACCAGCACAGGGTCGATACTAGCATTTGGGTCTCCTTGAACTCAATTTTCAACTGTTGCAAGGGGAAATAGCAAATGTGGCTATCAGGCCAGTGCTGGAGTGAGCTTGAGCCATCGCATCATCACCTTCAATACGGGGAATAATAACTCTCTGTCGAGTTGCTGAAGACTTCTCAAAACCATAAGCGAAGGCACCCTGAAGAAGAAAGTCCTTTAAATTCATTTCATCAAAGTTACCAACAATCTCATTCTAGGTGCCCTCAATGAAACCATCTGGGCCAATCCCTTCTGGGTAGCTGAGTTCTACTGCACAAGCCGGTGTGACTGGCACGGGGAAGAGGCCTGGGGAATATGCCAAAGTCCTGCGGGACCCTCGTCCTTGGTTCAGTCCTATCTGCCTTATGACAGTGCCAGGTGAATGCCACTGCCACCCTTCCCCCATCAGCAACCCAGGAACTCAACTCCGCTGCTGGTCACACATCAAACTCTGGCCCCAGGTTACTTAGAATAGAATGCGGCCTGCGCAATGGTTTTAATTGAACTGTCTGCTGTGTTGTGCACGGGAAGAAGGGGAGGGAACAGACATTTTGGAGCATGCTCTTGTAATCCCTGGCATGCCATAAATGATCTGAAGAACCACCAAGCACTCGACTGCAAAGCTGTGATGCATTCTGAAGTTTGGGAACCACTGGCCTAGAGAAATGCTTGCCTGTCAGCATGAGGCGCTAACTCAGTGTTCACACAGTGTTCACCGTGTGGGTCGTTTGAATAAGAGAGGGTAACAATTTCAGGGTGTTATGATACAGAATAAAAAGCTGTATATTCATGCCAAAAAACACTACATGGCAGTTAAAATGAATGACTTAGAGTTATGAGTATTGAACTAAATAAATCTATAACACATGAGCGAATAAAAGAAGTTCAGAAGGATATATTCAGTATGGTACAATTTCTTTAAAATAAAAATTGTGCCCAATAATATTTTGTCTAAGAATATATACTTATGTAATAAAAGTATAAATACATAAAAATAGAATGATAAATACTGAATTAAGAATATTATGTTGGAAGTTAAATATGGAGTTACATATGACCCAGAAATTCCACTATGAGGTATATAACCTCAAAAACTGAAAACAGGGACTCCAACAGATACTTGTATACCAATGCTTATAGCAGCGTTATTTACAACTGCCAAAAGTGGAAACAACTCAGGTGCTCATCAACAGGTGAGTGGATAAACAAAATGCAGTATAAAAACACAATAGAATATTATTCATCCATAAAAAGGAATGAAGTTCTGCTAAAATGTGGATGAACCTTGAAAATGTTATACTAAGTGAAAGAAGTCAGACATAAAAGGACAAATATTGTATGATTCCACTTTTATGAAATATCTAGAATAGGCAAATTCATGGAGATGGAAAGTAGATTAGAGTTCATTTGAGCCTGGAGGGAGGGGAAGTAGGGAGAGATTACTTAATGGGTGCAAAGTTTCTAATTCAGATGATGAAAACCTTTTGGAAATAGATAGGGGTGATGATTACTCAACTTGTAAACATAATTAACACCTCTGAACTGTGCACTCAAAAGTGATTAAATGACAAATTTTATGTTATATATGTATATTTTACCACAGTAAAGTAAAAAAAGAAAAAATTGGATGGCAGACACTGTGTCCTTTTTTGAAAACAAAGACAGATATGCAGTATATGCTTTAAAAAAGCTGCAAATTTCAGGCTCAACAACTGCAAACAAAACAAAAACCAAGCAAACAAAAAACTGAAAAAGCAAACCACAAAACAACAAAGGAAGAATAATGTATTAGGAATGTGGTGGGGAGGACAATCTGCTGTCTTTGGAAATGTTTTATTCTTAGGCTGGGTGTTCATTATATTACACGATATATATATATATGTATATATATTTTTTGGTGCATGGTCTGGAAATCGAATCCCGGCCTCCCACATGGAAGGCGAGCATTCTAACACTGAACCACCTGTGCTCCGTACATGATATATTTTTGACACTTTTTTCTTGACTAGTTTTGTAGTAAAATAAATAAAAAACTTATATGAGTTAATTCCAGAAATAATCTCTGACAAATTATTCTCTTGTGCCTTTTTCTTTCTGTGGTAGTTACATTCAGGTGTCAACTTGGCCAGGTGAATGTGCCTAGTTCTGTTGCTGTGGACATGAGCCAATGGTACATGAACATCATCTGTTCCTGATTACATCTGCAGTCGGCTAGGAGACGTGCCTGCTGCAATGAATGATGTTTGAGTTAATTGGCTGGTACTTAAATGAGAGAGCTCAACTTAGCACAGCCAAAGCAGCTCAGCATACCTCATCTCAGCACTTGCAGCTCAGCCCAGCCCAGGCCTTTGGAGATGCAGAAAGAAATCACCCCAGCAGAGGCCATCCTGTGCCTTCCCATGTAAGAAAGAACCTCAGTGGAAAGTTAGCTGCCTTTCCTCTGAAGAACTAACGAAATAAATCCTCTTTTATTAAAAGCCAATCTGTCTCTGGTGTGTTGCATTCCAGCAGCTAGCAAACTAGAACACTTTCCTAGTATAAAAATATATGAAGAGCTATACTTTTCCAGCCCCTACGGCTCTTTAACAGTAAAATATAGTATGTAATTAACAAATTGGATCCAAGGCTCCTAGGTCTCATATATTTAGTGAGTAACTTTTACTTATTTTTATACATTCTTTTACTTTGTTTTTGCATGGCATTTCTTATTAGCTTCATGCTTTTATTTTATACTGAGTTTGAATTAGGTTGCCAGAGGGAATGTTACAAAATAGAATTTTTAGAAATATTTCACAACTATTAATAAAGCATAAATAATTTAAACTTTAAAACAGTTGCAAGAATAGTACAAGGAACTCCTGTATTCCCTAAACCTGATTCCCCAATTGCTAGCATGTTATCACATTTATCTTATTATTTTCTTTCTCTATAAATAGATACGTTATTTTTTCCTGAACTATCTGAGAGTAATGCCAGATTACCCCTAAATACTTCAGTGCCTACTTCCTAAAGACTGGGACACTCTTCTACATAATGACAGTATAACCCATCAAACAGGAAATTAACATTGACTACCACAGCAACTTTTAATCCATACATCATTCAAATTCAGTGATTGTCCCTATAAAGTTCTTTATAGATCCATGATCATATGTTGCATTTAATTGTCATGTTTTATTAGTTTCCTTCTCTCTGGGACAGTTCCTAGTCTTTCTTTGTCTTCACGACTCTGACATATTTAATGGAGAGCCAAATACTTGGCAGAATTCCATCAGCTTGGGTTTGTCTGATGCTTCCTCATGATTGGATTCAGGATATGCATATTCGGCTGGAAAACCGCAGAAGTGATGGTGCGTTCTTCTCATTGCATTCTATCAGAAGGCACATGATGTTGATTTGTTCTATTAACTTAACTTCACTTAACTGGTGAAGTTAAGTTTTATCATTTGGTAAGATGATGCCTCCCAGGCTTTCCAAGGTAAAGTTACTGAATAAGTATTTTATCTGGTGATATTTTGAAACTATGTTAAGATCCTGTTCCTAATCAAACAATTACCCATTTGTATTAGTATCCGTTTTTTCTTTTATTGAATTTGTGATACATCCTAAAATATGGATACACCTTGAAAATGTTATGCTAAGTGAAAGAAGCCAGACATAAAAGGACAGATATTGTATGAATCCACTCTTATGACAATCATTCCCTCATTATTCCTTCTATATTTATTAGTTGACATCCTACTGTAAGGTATAGTAATATTTCCATTTACTCATTTATTTATATTAATATAGGTTCATCAGTTCCTATTTTACTCAATGGATTATAATCATTTGCTATCATTTTTAACTCTCAAATTGTCCTAGATTTAGCCCTGGGAACCCCTAGCTGCTCCTGTGCCTTCCTTCATCATTCTTTGAGAATCTCCATACTTTCTGGAACAAGACATTCCAGGTTCATCTTATACTCTCACTACCTTAGCCCAAGAATTATCCATTTCTCCACAGAGCTCTGGTTCCTTTTGTGGAGAATCATATTTAGAAATCAAGGTCTTGGAGTCCAGTATCCTCCTTGCTATTTGTGTGATCATTGCTTCTTGAACTTCTCAGTGGACAAAGTTAGGAAACATGTATGCATACATACACATGACACATATGTCTATGTCTCTCTCTCTCACCTATTTCTGTCTATCAAGAGCCAGGAGTTTTTACTGATATCTCTAATTACAGACCAATCTCATATTTTATCCCCTAGCCATCTTCCTTTCTATGTTTGTATCTCCTGGAGAGTGAGGAACCTGGTGTGCTGGTTTGAAAGGATATATGGACCCTAGAAAAGCCATGTTTTAGTCAAGATCCCATTTCATAAAGGCAGAATAATCCCTATTCAAAACCGTATGTTTGAAACTGTAATTAGAGCATCTCCCTGGAGATGTGATTAATCAAGAGTGGTTGTTGAACGAGATTAGATGACGACATGTCTCCACCCATTTGGGTGGGTCTTGATTGGCTTCTGAAGTCGTATAAAAGAGGAAATATTATGGAGAATGGGAGATTCAGAGAGAGCAGAGCAGAATGACAGAGCCATGAGAAGCAGAGTCCACCAGCCAGCGACCTTTGGAGATGAAGAAGGAAAATGCCTCCCAGCGAGCTTCATGAAACCAGAAGCCAGGAGAAGAAGCTAACAGATGACGCAGTTTGCCATGTGCCCTTCCAGATGAGAGAGGAAGCCTGACCGTGTTCACCATGTGCCTTCTCACTTGAGAGAAAAACCCTGAACTTCATCAGCCTTCTTGAATCAAGGTATCTTTCCCTGGATGCCTGTGATTGGACATGTCTATAGACTTGTTTAATTGGGACATTTTCTTAGCCTTAGAACTGTAAACTAACAACTTATTACATGGCCCTTTTTAAGAGCCATTCCGTTTCTGGTATATTGCATTCCAGCAGCTAGCAAACTAGAACACCTGGCTCCCATTATCTTCATTGTATTAACTTATTTGTTTAGTCTTCTTGTATGTATCTAATTCCACATGAGCCATCTCTTCCTCTTTGGCACAGCCAACTCATGCTGGCCAATGCTAGCCAAGAGTTTCCCTCTACCCATAGGCATTATTATTATTTATCTAGATTTGACTCAAATGCTTGTAGTAACAAATATGGAGTTGAAGTATTATTTTCTCAGTTTAGCTTTCCAGACAGCTGGAAGGGGTGGGAAAGGGAATTTTTTGGAGAGTTATTATGCACCAGGAATTCTCTTGTTTCATTTAGTTTTTAGAAGACCCTTTCAAGGTTAGTATTGTCATTCTCTGTTACAGAGGTTAACCCAAGAGAGATTAAGTAAATTCCCCAAGATTATATACCTAGTAAGAAGACTACCCACTAGATGGCAAAGTGTGCTTCAGTTTCAGCTGTTTTGTTACTTTCTGCTTTACGTCAATGAGTGACAACTGATTCCAATGATGTGCGAGAACTGCATGGCGGGCCTTTTGATGAGGCACCTCCAGGATCCTGGGTGTCATAGGATATAGTGAATATTGTTATTACTGGCCACTTTGCAGTTCCTTTCCTCCCTCCCTCCCTCTTTCCTCCCCCGTCCCTTCCTTCCTTCCTTCTTTCAGTGACTATTTGTTGCTTGCTTATTATATGGTAGGTCTATTTGAGGTATTTGATAGGTTCCCCAGAAGCAAATTCTGAGATGAGGGTTTGTATAAAAGTGATTTCTTAGTAAGTGTTCCCAGGAAAAACTGGTTGGAGATTGGAAAAGTGGGAAGGGAGGGCAATGAAAAAAAAAAAAGTGAGGGTGTGATATCAGGGAAAGTCCCACTGGTGAGCACTGGAGACTGAAGGTTATCCATAGAGGATACTGATCAGAACGTAAGGAAACTAGAATATTTTGGGGGAAAGTCTCTGACATGGTGTTGGTACTTGGAGTGTTCCTAGCACGTGTGAAAATGGAAAAGGGATCCAAAGGTCTATGGAAAAAGTACCTACTGAAACATTTACTAAAGAGCTGATGCTATATGCCTACCTCCCCAGGGTTTAAACCAGAAAACTCCCATGCTCAGACTTCTTGCAGCTAGGATACTGGTATGTGAGTTGACTTCAGAAGTGAAGAGGAGGCAGCAAATGGAGGTATTTTCTTTGGAAGTAGCAGTGACACAGTTTCTGGTGTCCAGTTCAGAGAGTCATTGGTGCCAAGTGGTGTTTTGCTAGAGTGCCCTCCATGGTGTGGTTGGGTTCTGTGAATTATGCAATATCCCTTCATAAATTCCTATTTGCATGAACTAGTCAGAGTGTAAGTTGTTTCTTGCAATTAAGAGTACTGAATATTACAGGTGATATTGTGCCAAACCTTGAATAGCAATCAATAAGCTGCTCACAGGTTTTGTAAATGCATTTTATTTCAGTCTGAGGAGCAGCACAGCACTCATATAAAAATCAAACTCCTGGTGACTGAGGGAACTTCTGAAGAAGACGGCAAAGTGGGGAGCTACAGGACTCACTCTTCCTCCAAAAACAGGTAATGGACAAGCAGAAACTGTCTGAAGTACGGTGCTGGGGCTCTGGAGGCAAGGGGAATGCTGTATACCATCCAGGGAAGGGTGGGGTGAAGAGGCTGAAAAACAGCAGTGAAAAACTATGAGTAACTCACTCCATGGTGGTTGCTGGTGCCTACCCCTACTTCCCAGATGAGCTGCCTCAGGTCCAGTCCCGGCTGGCTGCTGTGAAGGGAGAGGGACATGGAAACCCTATTCCCCATGAACAGGAGGAGAGCGGCAGGGTGGGCACGGCTGAGTACAGATCATGGATTTTGACTGGTGAATTTAGATTGCTGGGTTTTGGCTCTGAACCACTGTGCTAGCCTGCCCCAGACGGGGACTGCTGTGGCCATTGTTTCAACATCACCTCCTACAGGGCCTCCGTAGGGCTGCAGGGAAGAGTGTGCTGAGAGCTCATCGGCTGGGTAGGCCAGGAAAGCACAGCTTCGGGGAGCAGTCAAAAAGGCTGTTTGACATCTTTCCTGACTCTGTCCCCAGGGCTCTTAGGCAGTCAAAAATGGAAAATGACAATTATCTACACCTATGATCAGGAGGACCTAATTGAGGAGACAGGAAGAAAAAGCACATATTCAGACATTGTCAACAGACAAATCAGAATCTTACAGTGATCTTGAAGTTTGAGTTTAATGATCTCCCAAGTTTTGCAGGACTTGCCTTTCTTTCCTTCCATCTATTCATCCATGAATTCATACCAATAGTCAGAAAGGAAACATTTTTGAGGGCCTAGTTTGTACCACCAATTTTACCCCAGAGTGTTGGAAAATGCACATTAGAAAATGATTATAATCTCAAACTGATTAGAAACTCATCTGGTAGCAACCCACTTTGGGAGGAACAAATTGGAAAGAAGAACCTTTATGGGCTATGATTCTCCACATGTCTCTTGTGTTTCTCCACCTCTTCTGTGCAGAGGCACTGATAATTTTTATTCCAGATTATCTTTTCAAGATTGTTTGTATAGCAAACAGCCTAGGAAGATAATGTCCCTTTGGGACAGAGGGGAGATTTTTTTTGTTGCTCAGGACAATAAAGATAATGCCTCCTCCATGAAAAAGGTTTGGGCAGGTTTGCTAACTGCTGCCTTTAAAAGACTGAGAGGTTTCCTAAACTCAAGCTTCCTTGGCTGTGTCAAAAACTCACTGAGTCCACAGCATCTACCTAGGCTGACCGCGTTACTCCCACGGAACTTAGGTTGAGGGGTAAGAAAAAGTAATGCATAACTGAAGCTCATGCTATTTATCATTTTATTAGAATTAATGATGCAGTGTTGGCAAGGGTATGAGAAAACAGTGATTTTGTTGCTGGAATCATAACCTGATAAAACCTCTTGGGCAATATGGCAATCTCTGTCAAAATGGAAACTGCATGAG
The DNA here is from genome assembly GCA_004026745.1 of Myrmecophaga tridactyla. Classification (NCBI taxonomy): domain Eukaryota; kingdom Metazoa; phylum Chordata; class Mammalia; order Pilosa; family Myrmecophagidae; genus Myrmecophaga; species Myrmecophaga tridactyla. The sequence goes on from PVIY010032342.1 coordinate 25,321, forward strand.
TCAGGATTTTAGCCTAAAGATATATAGTCTAAGTGTGCAAAGATAGAAATACAGAGCTATTAACTGTAGCAATAATTATTAAATAAGTGCTAATATTAATAACAATTATCCTAGTTTGCCAGGGCTTCTATGACAAATATCACAAACTACTTGCCTTAAACAATAGGAAATTATTGTCTCACAGTTTTGGAAGTCAGAAGTCCAACATTTAAGGGATTGGCGGGGCTTGCTTCCTCCTGCAGTCTGTAGCATTCCGAAAAATCCTCCACTGCGTGGCCATCTCTCCTTGTTTCTGCTCCTCTAGTTTCTATTGACTTCTGTTTTTTTTCTGTATCCAATTTCTGTTTAGCCATATTGGATTAAGGCCAGCCCTCATTCAGTTTGGCCACACCTTCAATAATATTAGCATCTTCAAATCCCGTTTATATATGGGTTCACATCCATAGAAGCAGGGGTTAGCACTTACAAGTGACTTTTGTTGGGGACATGATTCAATCCCTAACAATAATTAAAATTTATTAAGCTCTTATTAGGTCTAAAGCACTCCTCTTAGTAATTTTATACGGAATAATTAATTCAATCCTCACAATAACTCTAAGAGATAGTACTACTAGTACTATTATTATCCTTATTTACTGATGAGGAAATGGAGACAAAGAAAGGTAAAGTAACTTGTCCAAAATTACACAGCTAGTAAGATTGTTACTAAATAAATCATGTATGTTCACAAAATAAAATAAAATGCAGTTAGATGAGGTAGGTGTATTTGTAGATAATGAAAAAGCAAAAGGCAGAGCAGTGTCTTGTTTTAGGCTTCTATTAGTGCAAGGAGAATATAGGGTTTATTCATTTTTTTGTATATCCAGATAACATGTTTATAAAGAGAAAAGGAAAGAAATAATAGTGATTACCACTGGAGAAAGTTAAAGGTGAAGGAGGTTTGATTTTCACTATTTATGTTTTGTATCATTTACATTTTTGCCATATACATGTATTATTTTAAAACCTTTTTAAAAGTAAGGATATGTAATTTAATAAGCCAAACTCTCGATCTTGAGGCTGGCCCTCATGAAACTTACTTCTGTAATGGTGAGCTAAGCCTACTTACAAACACACCTAAGAGTTACCCCCAGAAAACCTCTTTTGTTGCTCAAATGTGGCCTCTGTCTAAGCCAAACTCTGCAAATAAACTTAATACCCTCTGCCCTGCATGAGACATGACTTTCTGGGATATAAGTCTCCCTGGCAACATGGGATGTGAACCCCAGGGATGATCCTGGCCCTGGCATCATGGGATGGAGAATGCCTTCTTGACCAAAAGGCGAAAAAGAAATGTTAAAAAAAACAAGTTTCGGTGGCTAAGAGATTTCAAATAGAATTTAGAGGTCATTCTATAGGTTACCTTTATGCAGCCTTCAGCCAGATATTACAAATTGCCATGATATACTAAGCCCCATCCATTAGTATTCCTGAAAACTCTAGAGAAAACCCAGGTCTTAGGGTCCCTAAGTTTTACTTAGTAAGTTTACTTTTCAGAAAATTAAAATGTCCAGATTGATCCTATGTCAGATATGCCCTGAAACTTAGAGGTGCCAGTCTTTCCCAGACGATCAACCAGTTGCATTCCTCTACCCCATAATGTCGATACCCCTTTTCAACATAAAGAAGTTAGAAAGGTCATTGCCCAAATATCCTTGAAGACTGAGAGAGTGATCCAATGAGAGGGAGGACTTGTAATAGAGAAGTTACAATTTTAAAAAGATCATGACAACTGAATCATTATATAGATATTTCATTTTAGTTTCTAGTGTATTAGAACAGCCAGAAGGAAATACCTGAAATTGTAGAACTGTAGCCCACACTATAACTTGTCTATAACTACTTGCTAAACTCTACTTTGAAATGCATCACTTTTCTGTATATATGTTACATTTCACAATAAAAAATGTTAAAGAATTAAGGATATGCAATGCACCGTATTAGCATAATAAAGAACAAACACCCCTTGGAAATCTCAATAGATGCATAAAAAGCATTTGGTAAAATTCAACAACTGTGCATTATAAAAGTACTCAATAAACTGTGAAGAGAAGGGAACTCCTCAATCTGATAAAAGGCATCTATGAAAAACCCACAGCTAATATCATACTTATTAGTGAAAGATTGTATGCTTTCCCCCTAAGATCAAGAACAAGATAAGGATGCCCACTCTTATTACTTTTATTAAACATGGTACTGAAGATTCTAGCCAGGAGCAAGAAAATGAAATAAAATGCATTCTGATTGGAAAAAGAAGTAAATTTATCTCTATTTGCAGATGACATGATTTTCTATGTAGAAAATCCTAAGGAATCTGCCATTAAAAACCTACTGATACTGATAAACAAGTTCAGTAAAACAAAATGTCCAAAAATTTGGTTCATATTATAATGAGAAACTGGTATGTCATTGTGTTTTAAAAGTTTTTTTATTGGAGACTTTGAAGGTTTGTAGAAAAATCATGCAGAATATATAGAGTTCCAATATACTTTCCCTCACATGCATTTTTTCCTATTTATAACACTTTGCATTGTGATATCTATGTTACAATTGTTGAAACAATATTATTATAATTATACTATTAAAACAGTCTATAGTTTACATGGGTATTCACCATCTTGTACAGACCTATGGTTTTTTTAAAAAAATTATTATAGTAACATATATACAGCCTAAAATTTTCATTTTGAACTACATTTAGATATATACTTCTGTGGTGTTGATTACATTTACAATTAATACCAAAATTTTTCCATCACTATGAAGCAGAAGCTCTGGACTAGTTAAGTACTAAATCCTCATTGCCTACCTCTACCTTGGCCCCTGATAACCTGTATTCCAGTTTCTGATGCTATGAATTTGCTTCTTCAAAAAATTTCATATCAGTGATATCATATAATATTTGTCCTTTTGTGTCTGGCTTATTTCACTCAATATGATGTCTTCAAGTTTCATTCATGTTGTGCCATTTATCAGAACTTCATTCTTTTTATAGCTCAATCATATTAATATTTTGGATAAAATTTGAATAAATATCAAATTTTGTTTATCCATTCATCTGATGGGCTCTTGGATTATGTGCTGGTTTGAAAATGTTATGTACCCCAGAAAAACCATGTTTTTTAAATCTTCATCCAATTTTGTGGCAGCAGCCATCTTCTGTTAATCCTGATTCAATATTGTAGAGTGGGATCTCTTGATTAGATTGTTTTCATGGAGATGTGACACACTCAATTGTTGTGTGACCTTTTGATTAGATGGAGATGTGACTCCACTCAGGATGGGTCTTGATTAGTTTACTGGAGTCCTTTAAAGGAGGAAACATTTTGGAGAAAGCTCAGAGCTGTCAGACACAGACATTTGGAGATGTTTGGAGTGCCGACACTGAGAGAGACACCTAGACACAGACATTTGGAGATGCAGAACCCAGCAGATATCACCATGTGCCTTCCCATGAGAAGTTAAGCAAGTCAGAACCCAGAGTTGTGTTATGGGGAACAAGAAGGGGTAATTCCTGCTGGCCTAATAATATGCATGCAATATACAGTTATATTGGTTGAAAATAAGGTACCAGAAAGAAGAACATTAAGGGAAGGTTTTAAATACCAGATATTCTCCCCCTAAAAATCTTGTGAGTCCTCTACTAATACATCAGTTGTTAATCTGGGTATAAGAAGGGTCCACATAGTCATGCATAAGGTTACAGTAGGACAAGATTTT